>JAJPUD010013012.1:0-46346 GCA_023553655.1 Myrmecobius fasciatus
CATGAACTGATGATGAGTGAAATGAGCAGAACCAGGAGATCATTATATACGGCAACCACAATACTGTATGATGATCAATTCTGATGGAAATGGCTCCCTTCAACAATGAAATGTTTCAAACCACTTCCAATTGCTCACTGAAGATAGCTATATACACCCAGAGAGAGGGATGTGAAATGTGGACCACAACATATCATTCTCATACTCTTGATTAATGTTTGCTTACATTGTGTTTCCTTTATCTGATATGTCTTTTGTGTAGATACGATTTTTCTTGCACAACAATGATAAGTTTAGAAATATGTATACATATATTCGATTTGCCAATATTTTAACAGAATTAACACGTAGTGTATATCCTGCCATCTAGGGGAGGGGGGAGGAGTTGGGGGGAAAATTTGTAACGGAAAGCTATGTAAGGGTTAATGTTGAAGAATTACCCACACATATGTTATGCAAATAAAATTAAAAAAAATAAATATATAGGAAAACACTATATACTGAATAGGTGTAGGACAACCTTAAAGAGAAAAAGAAATAGCTTCCCTCCATTCATGACTACTACTTTTGTTCAGGCCCTTATCAACTCTCTCCTGCACAGTTACAAAAGTTCTCTAATGGGACTCCCTGCCTCAAATCTTTCCCCATAACAATCTATCATCCACAGAACAAAGTTATATTCCTAAAGTCCAAATCATAAATCTAATCAAAGAGTTTGGTGCTTCCCTGTTCTTTCTAGGATCCAATATTATTTCTTTTACTTGACATTCAAAGTCCCTTAGATTCTGGCTTTAGCTCAACTTTCAACGCTTATTATGGTTTAATCTTTTCTGCATTTTAAAATCCAGGCACACCAATTATTTGTTAGCTTGTTTGTCAATGTACTAAGTTCTATAACTAGAAGGACTGTTCCTTATAGACAATATTACATCATATTTCATGCCTTGGTATGTTTGGAAAGCTCTCTCTCCTCTCCCCTTCACCTTAAAGAATTCCTAGCATCCTCTAAAGTTCATCTCCAGAATCATCTCCAACATAATACAATTTCTTACCACCCATCAGTAATATGCTAATGCTCAACTGAAATTGCATATATGAATATGCATATATGCATACACAGGATAACAGAGCTAGTAAGTGTCTTGGTTGATTTTAACTGAGGGCTCTCTTCCTCCAGGCCCAGAATCTCCTCTACTGCACCACTTTGCAGCAAATGATAAAGAAAGGAAAAATTACAGCTTTAAGGGATTCAGGTTCAAATTCTACTTATTATATTTATTATTTATGTGACTTTGGACAAGTTATTCTATCACCATGTGCCTCAGTTTCTTCATCTGTAAAATAAAGACAATGGCCTACATGGACCTTGAGGTACATTCTAGCCTTACCTCTAAAATCCTAGAAATATAACCATAATATACATTACATGATAAGTGCATTAAATAATTCAGTGTAAGAGTAGAACTAAGTTTAAGCAATACACACATACACAGAGATATTTTGTTTTTTCATCTCTAGGATGAGAATCTGTTTTGGTCATATAGTTGGCCCTAAATGAAAGTTTGCTGAGTTGAAATAAATTGAATTAAATAAAACTGAAAGTAGTGCCTGAGGGGGAAAAACTTATTGCCAAATAAAAATAACAAAAAGGAATTCTAGGAGAAGTTAAATTTGAGATGGGCTTTACTGTATGATTAGGAATTCAACAAGTGAAAAGGGAGAGGGTAAGTATTTGATGTATAGGGGAAAATATAAGGATGTTGAAGAGTCTTACTATTCATAATGGAGCTAATACTAAACTATTGCCAAGAAGTATATGATTTCTGAATTCCCTTGAAGGTTTTATATACTAAGGATTTTGTGTTCTTTCAAAATGATTTTAAAAAATTGTTGGGAAATCATTTTGGTTCTTGCTGCCTAGTGAGTAAATCATTCACAGAGATGAATATGAAAGGGTTTCCTCTTCTGCTGTTTCCAAGAAAAAATATAAGGCCTGCTCTTTCTTATAATCTATCACTTATAATCTATAATATAAACTATGATGTTTAGTAAGCTATCTAGCAAGACTGACCATCCTAGTAATGTTTACAGAAGAGATGCCCTAAACCATCTGGGTCTTTAATTGTAGGCATGTGACCATCATCTTTAGGGTAGATTGGTAGGATCACTGGTAAACAAAAAATCATTATTTTATTCCACTTGAATAATTCATTTAAGAAGCAACATCCAGTCTCTTTCTACTCCAATCCAATCCTTACCACACTGACAAGGAATATTCTTTTTACCAAAGAACTTATGGGTCTAAATCTATAATTACCTAAAACACCAAGTTATTCTTATTACACCCTTAATCAGAAATTTTCAATAGTTTCTGATTACTTATAGAATAAATTCTGAATTTCTTAACTTGGAATTCAAGGTCTTCCACCATGTGGATCCTATGTCCCTTTCTAAACTCATAATTCAACAAAATAGATGTAATAGTTTAATTGATATTTACCAGGCTTTTAGAGTGCCTTTGCCTAAGCCATTTACTCTGTTTTTTTCTCCTTGAATCATCTTTTTGTCCTTTGATATCTTATATACACATCCAAATTCATCTGAAATGATACTGCGGGCATGGGGGTCTGTTTTCCTGATCACCTTAGCTGGAAGAGAACTCATCTTTATTTGAAGATTTACTAATACGATACTAATTTATGCTATTTAGACAGAAGGCTAAATGATGTAGGAGATAAGAGTACTAAGTCTGGTGTCTAGATGGAATGAGTTCAAATATGTCCCTAGATACTTATTAGCTGTGTGACCCTCAGCAAATCATTGAATCTGTGCCTACTTCAATATCCTCAACTGTAAAATAGTGATAATACTGGTCCCTAGTTCAAAGAGTTATTGGGACCATCAAATATTAGTAAAGTGCTTAGCCCAGTGCCTAACATGTAGTAGGTACTATATCAATGCTAGTTCTTATACTAATTGTAGACATTTATCTATATACAAAAGTTATTTCTTTATTAGACTGTAAATTCATGGACGGAAGGTACCATAACTTATTTACCAATTATTTACTTTGTTTTTCCAATGGAATTTTATATAATAAGTGCTCATAAGTTAAATGAATGTTTACTCCCCCCCCAAAAAAAAAACCCCTCTACACTGAGAACAAGAGGAAATAGGGGGTATTGCTTTGATACTAAACTGTTCATCAAAACAAAATTATGAAAACTTTCTTCGGAAATAGGATAGGATATTTTCTGATTGATTCTAGAACAAAGTCTGTGCCTTGGCCTTACTTGGTGTAATAAATCAATCACATAATTTGAATGCTAGAATATATCTGAAAATTTATCTAGCTCTTACACAGACATTTTGACTTTAGGGCCTATGCTTCTTGTTTGTGATGGTCAAGTGAGGCTTACCTAGCATTTGTGTGAAAGTTTCAAAACTTGAATTTCATACTAGGTATCTCATTCAACCTGACTGTGCATATAATTCCTACATCTATATATCTAACCTTGATATTTCTCCTGAACTTTAGTCCCTCATTGCCACAATTAATTGTTTTGAACTGAAGGGCACAGAAGTTTCTTCTTAGATTCCACTAGGAATACTTCTTTCTCTTGACCTTCCCAATAACATCCTTCCCTCACCCTTCATACCTTATCCTAGCTAGATGCTCTTCATGGGAAGGAAATCAGTTTGTCAACTCAACTCTAATACTCAAGACAATACTCCTGCCTTCCCAATGGTCCTTGGCCCAGGAACACTTAGCTGCCCTCAGTGGGACAAGATGATCACTCATTCCTCAAAGATGACAGTCACCTACTATAATCTTTCTGAAAAGATAGCAGCTATTTGCCCTTTTACTATTCCTAAAAGACCAAGGGACCTTCCTCTGTTTCATACAAGTACAATGCTTATGGTTGCATTCATTGCCATCTACCATGCAGATAAATCTTGATGATCTATCCACCATATTGCTAGAAATTTAAGACCAATGGGCCGTTACTTCACCTTATAGCTCAACTCTCTTATAAGTGTTCTCTAGTCTGTTAGAGCCCCATGAAAACAGAAATAGTCTTGCTTTTGTTTGTTTGTTTATTTTGTCAGTACTTAGTAGAGTGCACTTGATTTATAAGCATTTCAATGTCAACATGGCCACCCCTAATCTTAAACCTATAGTTCCTCTCATAACTGCCCTATTTCTATCTAGGGCATCATCATCCTTCCAGATACATTGTTTCACAAACAGAGTCATCTTCAATTAATCAATCTCTCTCATCTTACATAATCAATTAAATATCAAGGCATATTAAAATCTGCCTATATTATCATCCCTCATGCCTACCTCTCCTTGTCACTATTAATACAGCAGACATCCTAGTTCATGCCCTCATTAACAATTGCCTGGGTGCTACTGCAATAGTCTCTTAATTGGTCTCCCAGTCTCAGTTCTTTCTTCTTTCCCATACTCTGTGAAGTTGCTAAAATTATTTTCTTAAAGCCTATGTATAATCCTATCATTGCCCTGTTCAATAAACTCCAGTAATTCCTAATTGAAGTTAAAGTAAGATAAAGTAAATTTTTTGACATTTAAAATGTTTCACAATTTCACTTCAACAGCATTTTCCTTTTCATACTCTGGTTCAGTCATAATGATTTACTTGTTATTCCCATACATGACATTCTATCTCCTCATTTTATGTCTTTGTACAAGCTTTCTAATGTATCCTATGCTCATTTCCTTCTCATCTTTGTCTCTTGGAATGAGTTTAATTTATTAATTATTAATTAATGGTACACAGAAAAATCAGAACCTCTCTAAGTTTCTTTTCTCATCTATAAAATGGAGATGATAAACATTATCAATAACATTACTTAATGTTCATACTATATATTTTATTGAGTTTTGGGGAAAAGAGTTGTGAACTTCAGGATTGAAACTTTAAAGTCATATAAATATCAGTTGAAATGGACTTTATAAGCCAGGAAGGGATTTTAGCAGAAAAGGAAAGGATATAGAGAGATGATTATTCTTGGAATAGACAACAGCCTAAAAAAAGGCATAATGACATAAGATAACAGTATATGTTTAAAAGAATGAAAATCATTCAATCTGAGTTCTAGCACAGAATACATAGAGAGGAAGAATCAGATTGTGAAAGGATTTGAAGGGAAATGAGTTTAAATTATACTGCTACATAATAGGGAGCCACTGAGTATTTCAACTACATCTATACATATGTCAGGATGATTGAAGAAGAGAATAGAGTAGAGGGAAGAAAGACCTATATGAATATTATTGTAATAGTTTAGCTAACAAAGGCCTGTTTTAGGACAGTAATTGGTAAATAAAGTAAGGATAGCCAGAATTAAAATAGCATAGTACCATTCTTTTCAATGACTTCTGATGATTTTATAATTCCTAGTAAAATTCCAATTAAAATTGCTATGAAATTTTGGGCACATGACAGTCTCAGTGAAAAAAGTCATTTAAAAAAATCATCTTTCTGCTTTTCTAGATATTTACCCTGCCAACATTAATTAATATGTCAATATTTTAAGTTTTTCTTCAAACATCTGTCAAATATTGTTAACATTCCAACCTGGATTCAGGCATTTTGTAAATTTTTATGTTTTCTATGAGTGTTATAATAGCTAAAGGTTAAAGAGAAAAAAATTCATTAAAAATGTACTCCTCCAATAGAGGGAGGAAAAGGAATTCCAATTAGTATTTCAGTGGCTATGTTTTTCTGGCAAAGCAAATAAAATTGACTAATCCTGTTCAGGTATGGTTTTATTCCAAGTGTGATAAAGGGAAAGAAAAAAAAAGACTTCTTTAAAATTTTTCTCAAGAGTATTAGTTTCAACTCAATTCAAGTTAACAAATATTAAAGACAAAAGACAAGCAGCTGTTCTAGCGGCTGAAGATTATAAAATAAAGGAAAAAAAAGAGCTTCAAAGACTCTATAGGCAGATACAAAGGAAGACTCATACATCTTAAATAAAGTAATACAACTTCCAAATGAATTTACTATACTTTTGATTAAAGAAAAATTCTACCTTCTTACACATGAATTTTTTCCTTATCAAGTATAGTAGCAAAAAAATTTTTTTGGTCTTTTCCTCATAGGATAGATCCTGAGAAATAACATTGTTTACTGGATAAACCATTGATCTCCCAAGTTAGGAAATTTGAATTCAAAGTCTCCCTCTTGAGAGATTATTTCTGTGATGATCATAGCCAAGTCATCAAAACATTAAGAAATTAAGGGTATAAGATACTTATACGCCCTAGGAGAACAATGATAAATAAGAAACAAAAGCTTTATATTAAAAAAAAAACCCAAGATACTGAAGTCATCCTTTAGAAATGTATAATTCTTAAGTTCTAACATCAGAAGTTCCTTGAAATTATATGTTATGTCTTATCTTGTTAATACTACAAAAAAGCCTTTGAGGATACTTCCATGAGCTAAACAATTTTATTTTGATTATTAACATTTTAAAATTGGAAGTTAGATGAAAAATAAAAAGATGAGAAAGGATTCTTTTTTTGCATCATGAACCCCATTAGAAATTTGGTAGCAAAGGCTATAAATGCCTCATAATATTTTTAAATGCATAGGATATATAGCATTATAAGGGAAATGAACTATATTGGAATACAGTTATCGATGTCTTTTTTTAATGTCCAAGCATCACAAATTAATAATTCCTGACATATGCAAAATGAGAGAATTTATAATCTTAACCATAGCTATTACTCAAATTTCTCAGATATATATTAAGCTACTTTCCTGGTCTGAAACTCACCTTCAAATTATATGAAATATAATAAAAAGGTAACTCTAACAAGTTTAACTCTAAAGACAATTGAGAGTGTTTTTGTTTTCCTCTTCAACATATCTCAGGTACTAGGAAATTCTCTAAGACTTTAAATTGCAAATGAGTTGCTAGTCTATATCCATTCTCCACTGTTAGTTCCATAAAATTGAAATAACAGAGTGAATTGAAAAAAAAGAAGAAAAGAAAAGAAAAGAAAAGACCTTGGCCAGGTACAGAATTACATTAAGCTGCAAATGTGTATATTATTTTTGTTTGGCATTAAAGCTCATTTACATATTATTTCCCTCTGGACATGGAATTCAGCTTCCATTTGAAGTAGTCTCAAATCACAAGCTCATTCACAAGCTAATGGAAGGTTAACTTTAAAAATGTTTTACTTAGATATTATTTGGACAAACAGAATCCAATTTTCAACTGCAGGCAAAAAATATTTCTGAAAGCTGAATGCTTAAATTTATTTTAATGATATAATGCTGTAGAAGCTGACAGCACATTTAATGTCCCTGTACCTTTAGTTTCCCTTCTTCCTTTCAAACCACCAACATCAAGTTGCTTAAGGATGACATGTTTGCCTGGTTCCCAGCATTTGCTTGCTGGAATGCATTTCCTCCTCCCCTCCATTTCTCAGACTACTTACATTTTCAAGACTCAGTTCAGATTTCATCATATCCATTAAGCCTCCCTTTATCCTCCTACTTAATTATCTAACTTTCCTCAAATGAGAAGCACTGGATAATGCTGAATTTGGATTCAAGAAAATTTGAGCTTAAATATTCCACTAAGACTCATTATCTATATGACCTTGGGAAAGTCATTTAACTTATTTTCAATAGTTTTCTCATCTGTAAAATGGGGAAAATAATAGCATCTAACTCAATGTAATATTGTGATGATCAAATGAAATTTGGTAAAGTGTTTTGCACTATATAAATGCTGACTATCATTTTGAAAAACCACTATCCATCATTACAAATACAGAATGCAAACTCCTTGAAAGCAGGGATGTTTCATTTTTATTTTCTTCATCACTCCCTTAATAGTGATTTGCAAAAGATAGACACTTAATCCCCTTCGTTATTGTGGGGCAGCCATTTAACTCAATAGATAGAACATTGAGCCTTGAGTTAGGAAGATCTGAATTCAAATTCAGATGAGTACTAAAGTTACTTTACTCTGTTTGCCTCAGTTCTCTCCTCTGTAAAATGTTGTGAAGGAAATGAAAAATCATTGCAGAATCTTTACCAAGAAAACTCCACAAAAGTCATGAGGAGTCAGAAATGACTAAAATGAAATATGCACAAGACACAATGCAAATATGCAATTAAATTGAAACTATTTTTGAACTCTATAACTTGAGGATACAAGTTTTCTAAAGTTCTTAATCTGCCATATGAAATGATATTTCCTTTCATTTATCATAAAACTACCTTTTCCCAAACTGAGAATCATTAAATTCTAGAACTATGGGAGTTGTTCAATAAATCAACATTGACTTTATACCATTCATGGCCTTATAAGCTTCAATCATATTCTCTTCCTGCTTATATCCTTTACCATAAAGTCCTCAAACAGAAGCACTTCTATCTATTTGATTATTTTATCTGCCCTTCTTTTGATATGTTTCATTTACATTAGGGTTTTCTTGGAGGTTCAGCAAGCAGAGAAACACAGTACTCCAGATATGAATAAACTATGGCCAAGAAGAGATTTTCTATGTTGTTTTCAGTATCCTTCCTGATGGTGCTTACCAATGTATCAGGCATTTCAGCTTTAGCAGAATATTAGGTGGAAGACTTTAGTGCAGTGAACACTGAGTAACTCTTAGATTCCTTTTATAGGCTAAAGTTGGTAATCTGTGAGTAAGAGTAAAGCAAGAATTGTAAATGTAACTTATTTAAACTTTCTAAATGCCTTTGATAAGATTTCACATGAAAAACTTTGGCAAATACTGAGTTTTTATTGTTTAAAAGATAATGTTTACCTATGGAAAGGAAGTGCTTTAAAGATTAAAACTATGGGCAGCAAGATGGCAGTGGATAGAGTACCGACCCTGAAGTCAGGAGGACCTGAGTTCAAATCTGGTCTCAGATACTTAACACTTCCTAGCTGTGTGACCTTGGGCAAGTTACTTAACCCCAATTGTCTCAGGAAAAAAATAGCTGATTTGATTGCTTTTTTGTTTAAATGAATAAACAAAATACAGTTTTGAATTTAGTGACCTAAACAACATGTTGGGAAGCCAGGATTATATTGCTTTTGTTCAATTCTAGGTGCCAGCTCTTTTTCATACTTCAATCCTTACACAAATGTAAGTTAAATCAGTATGGAAATTATCCCCATTTCATTGCAGCTGGTAGGTGATGGATTCACTTTGTTTACTCTTTCTCATGATTTCTCTCTTGCTGCTCACTGTTTGCTGCCTAAATATCTTTTGTTTGTTCACAGGTGACAAATGGGGTTGTGACTTTCCCAGCTGAGAAATGTTCCTGGTCTGAAGTCATATTTGAACTCAGGTCCTCCTGACTCAAAAGGCCACTACACCATCTAGCTGCCCCAACTGCCCAAATATCTTAGACAGTGAACTAAAATGAAGGATCTATAAATCATAGTCATAGAAGCTTGAGATTATAGTAGTATAACTGTATGAAGGTGCTTCCCTATAAAAGAAGAAGAAAACAGTGAGGCAGACACAGAAGAAGAGGGAAGTTTCTATTTCAACAGCAATCATACTTATTTTTCACACTGTTAGCCACTATGTTTTATTTCAATTCAGTAAAACAAATTTATTAAATGAGTACCATAAGCCAGACACCGGATATACAAAGATACAAATAATTCCTTATCAAAAAGAATCAACATTTTACTGGATGGAAAAATATGTGGAAAATAAATGCTATACATACACACACAGTTTTATCTGTTTATAAGTTTTATATATACATATACACATATATAAAACATATTCATATACATATATAATTTTATTTAGTGTTTATTAAATTTATATATGTATATATGTGCACACATGTGAATACATATATATATATATATCTTTTTTTTTCAAGATCAACAACTTGAATTATCTTAGTTCAAGAAATAATTCAAGAAATGCATCCTGGATTTTTGTTAGCATAAGGCAGGTCAAATTAACTCATAAGCAGAACTCAGTTCTGTTCCTCTAAAGCTAACAAAGTTTCCAGCTAGCTGATAGTTGCTGAGCCCAATAGAAATTTATTGTTGCTAAGACCCAAATTAAGGTCAGTAATTTGTCGAGCTCAGACCAGGAAGGAAGCAATCAGTCTCTGATCCAGATCATAATACCTCTGAATTATTGAATGTTTGCAGTGCCCTAGTCTGAGCTGTCCCTGAATGTGGAAGAATACAACACTCAATACCCTAAGAAAGCATCAACAGGACCATATCCCAGACCTTCATTCTAGAAGTGTTCAGAGTCTGGTACTAATATCAAGTCTGAAGTCAGGAAGTGGGCTGAAAGAATGAGAAAAGAAACAAAAAAATCTCTTTAATAATATGTGCATAAGTTCAATTTGAATTCTGGGAAGAAATGAGGCAAAAAGTTTAAGGAGTTTTTTTTTAATATATCAATGAATTGAGATCACTAGAAGAAATGAGATATGGAAAAAATATAAAGAAAAATGTTTCTTTTTTTAATTTTAATTTTTTTTTGCTTTATGAATCACATTGGGAAAGAAAAAATCAGAACAAAAGGGAAAAACCATGGGAGAGGTAAAAAAAAACCATAGGAAAAAAAAGTGAACCTAGCATGTGTTGATTTACATTCAGTCTCCTTAGTTCTTTTTCTGGGTGCAGAAGGCATTTTCTGTCCAAAGCTTATTGGGATTGCTTTAGATCACTGAACCACTGAAAAAAACTAAGTTTTTAATAGTTGATCATTGTACATTCTTGCTGTTATTGTGTGCAATGTATTCCTGGTTCTGCTTGTTTTTCTCAGCATCAGTTCATGTAAACCTTTACAAATCTTTCTAAAATTAAATTGTCCATTCTTTTTTTTTTTGAACAATACTATTCCATTACCTTAATATGCCATGACTTGTTCAGCCATTCCCCAATTGATGGGCATCTATTCATTTTCCAATTCTTTGCTACCACAAAAAGAGATGCTACAGATATTTTTGCACATGTTGGTTCTTTTTTTTTCCTTTATGATTTCCTTGGTATACAGACCTAGTAATGACACTGTTGAGTCAAAGGGTATGCACAGTTTTATAGCCCTTTGGCTATAGTTCCAGATTGCTTTCCAGAATGGTTGTACATAGAGAATTAATAACTTGACATAAAAGATATAAAACTATACCCAAATAAAATTAACATAGACCAAATGAAAGTTAACAACTCTATGAGAAAGAAAGAAATATTTAAATAAAGCCAAAAGTAGAAGAAAATCTGAAGTATCTAATAGGAAAAGTAGTTGACTTGGAAAATAGATCAAGGAGAAAGAAAGTTAAGAATTATTGGATTATCTGAAAGTCACCACCAAAAACAAGAGCCTACACATTTTATTTTAAGAGTTCCTATCTCTTAGGACGAGGAGCAAAATAGAAAGAATCAACTGGTTATTTCTTAAAAGAAAGCCTTAAATGAAAACTCCTTGCAATATTACAGCCAAAATCCAGAACTTCTAAGTCAATGAAAAAATATTGCAAGCTTCCAGAAAGAAAGGGTTCAAGCACAGAGACAGGTGATTCAAGATTACATGATTTAGGAGCCACAACTACAGAAAGGACAGTTGTGATATAATATTCCTGATGACAAAGAAAGTAGGTTTACAGGCAAAAATAATGTTTGCAAAGAACTAAATATAATGCTGTAGGGAAAATATAAGCCTATATTGAAATGGGAGTTTCAAACCATGCTGATGAAAAGAGCAGAACTGCATAAAATCTTTGAAGTTCAAATACAGGAGTTAAGAGAAACATAAAAAGATAAATACAAATAAACAATCATAAGGCATAAACCAGGATTAACTGCTTCTATTCAAATAAAAGGAGATGATACACATTCTCTCTGTATTTTTCTACTATTAAAGTTCATAAAGTCTAATTAGACGAGGTCGGGGAATGGTTCCTTTAGGGCAAGATGATCTTAAGAGAAGGATGGTAAGATTAAAAAAGAAAGGAAGGTTGGGAGAATTGTTTCATATAATGATAAGAAGGAGGGAGAAGCTGACACTTGAACTCATCTCCTCTGAACTAATAAAATACAGGGAAAATATACTCACAGAGTTGGGTACAATCCAATCCAACAAACATGTCTTAAGTACCCAAAAGATTCCAAGCACTGTGCTAAACTCTGGAGATACCATTAAAAAAAGAAAGTATCTGTACACAATGAGATTACAATCTAAAAGTGAAAAGAACACAGAAAAGAGGCATAAAACAGAGGTGGAGAAAGAGACATAAGAGAGTACCCAGCATGGAAGCATCTTGTTTCATGGGGTTGAAACCTGGCAGAGCAGTAGATGCAAATTGAAGTCAGCCCCTAAAGTCTAGCTTCAGCCCCCAAAAGCTGAAGGCTTTGGAAGGAGTTTGAGGTTTCACCCACCAGCACTCCTTTTTCAAGAGAAAAGGAGCCTGAGGTGGTGTTAGCAGCAGCATGGTAAGGAAATCAAAGGTAAAGAGCTTAACCTGGGAACTATCTTGTTTGATTGAGTTAAAACCAGAGAGAGCAGCAGATACAGAGCAGGGTGAGTCCAAAAACATATTTCACTTAATAGGGAAATAGAAGGGAAGAGGAAGAGAGGGAGAGGAGATTTAGTTCTCAGGAAAACAAACTGTAAGGATTACAAAAATAATTTTAGCTTTTATTTTGAGGTGGTAAAGAATAGGATTTTGAGGGTATAGCCATCAATTCAGAAGCTGCTGAACAAATTATATGATAGAAGACTTTTATTGTAAGAAATATGAAAGAGATGTTTTCAAGAAACCTGGAATGACTTTTATGAAGTAGAGTTAAGTGAATAAAACTAGAGGAATAAATCATGCAATGATAACAATAATGACAAAAAACTTTGAAAGACTTAGGAAGTCTGTTCAGCATAATGACCAACCATGACTCCAGAGGATTAAAGATCAGCAAAGATAGAGAACTGAAGGGCTCAGAATACAGAATGTAAGCAATGTTATGTAAATATAATATACTTTTATATGTGCATATAACATTTACATACATATTTATAAAAACTTATGTGAATATCATATAAATTTTATATACATACACATAATATACTTTTGGATATAGCCAATGTGAAAATTTGTTTTGTAAGACTGTGAGATCTAATATAACACTATCTTTATCCCCAAGATTTTCTTTTCTTTTGAAGAGGGAAGGAAGAGGAGGAGAGTATATTTTGGTCCAGTGATTTCACTGAAGCAGGATTCTCCCTCCCCTGAAAACTCCTTCCTCCAATGCCTATCAACCACTTGTCCTTAACTTAATAGTGTTGGACAGGCACCTGGGTAATGAGATATTTTATGACTTATCTATGCTCACACAGCTACTATTAGTCAGAAGCAGGACCTGATTCCAATCTCTCTCACTCTATCCATTTTGTCAAGCTGAGTCTTATTCTTAAGTTTGCATAATACCTAAGAGTAGATTTTAAATCCCAAAGTACAAATAATGCAGGGAAAGCAAACCACCAAATGTTATTTTTTAAATATTCATTTTAAATAGGAGGAGAATATATTATAAAGTTTAGGCCCAGTGAATCCAAAGTGCTAGCAGATCTCCTTTCTTTTCCCTGGGCTTGGGCTTGATGAAGGATACTCAAAGAGGCCATAGGAAGACTGCAGGCCATCCATGATTAAACGGTTTAGTACACTGCTTCTCTTCCTGTTTTTACTATGTGAGCACTTTGCATCCTAGAATAAATCAGGGGTTAAGCAGGAAATTCAATGTTGTTTTTGCCTAGTGAGAATGACTTGCATTTTCAGGTACAGTTAGTAGAATTGAAGCAAAGCTTAAGGAAGACACACACACACACACACACACACACACACACACACACACACACAACTAATTATAGGTATTTAAAAAGAGACAAATCCTTCCAGGTTTAGCTTAATGTGTAATCAACACTGTCAGTACACTGACTCTTATACTACTAACACTTTTAAAACAGAGCATGGTGGGGTTTTGTTGTGTTTTTTTTCCCTTGTTAAGGAGAACTAATTAAAGTGCCATTATAGTCACAAGACTGAGTAAGCACATGACATGAGTTCCATGGAGTTTTCTTTTTATCATTTTCACAAGAGTTTCCTAATTCCAGTTTAGGATCTGAAATGTTACTTCTGATTATCACCCAAATCTATCAGAGATGCGATAGCTGAGTTAAATATACAAGAGTTTGAGTCCTACTTGTGAAATTCCACAGATGACCAATGCAATTCAAAGAAGCTCTCAGAGTCATAGGCAACTCTCTAATATTAAATGTGCTACTGATTTGGAGAGATGGATGGAGTTTGTAGATAAGATATTCATTCATTAGACAATGAAAGGAAATGAAGTAGCTCCATTTTCTATGAGCAGCTTTGGTTTCTACTATAGGTTATATCCTGCCTCTCCCTAGATAAACTCATGATGAGAAATCTTAACCCCATGCTGAGTGACTAAGTTTTTAATATTCAGCACTTTCCAAACTCCCTCAGTTACCTCTTCCCATTGACTGAAGGGCTGGAGAATAGATCAATATACTCATTTATACAGGGTTTAGAAATTTATCAGAAACTCTCGATTTTCCAGCAGTAGCTCTGCTTGCTTTCCACTTCACAGGGAAAGCATTATGCATCACACTTAATAACTTCTCATACCCTCTCCCTCAGTTTCTGCCTACCTTTCTACTTTTTTTTGTTTGCTGACTTTTTCCCATTAGATTGTAAATTCTCTGAGAGCAGGGTCTGTCTTCCCCAATCCCTTATTTGTACACTCACTACTTAATATAGTGGCTTTCACTTAATCAGTACTTAACAAATGTTTATTAAATCGAAATCTCAGATCTGGAACAATCTTAACAAAAATCATAATCTTCCCTGGGACAATAATCTATTTCCAGAGCTTAAGAAAATAATCTATTCTACTGAACTAAAATATTATTCTTCTATTTTTCTGAAAGTACACAGGTCTCACAGTTTAACCAAATCTAATGCATTTCCAATATTGTGCCAGTAGTAATATCTAAGTCACTCACGTAATCAGAAAATGAACACCAAAGAGGAATGCATTCTATTATTCCCTCTCCTGGGTTCAATTACTACCTGTAAAATACATTCTATCTACAAAATGCAGAAACCTACCAGTTCTAGGTAAATATGCCCTTTGTAATAAGTATGAGCCCGTAGAAATTCTCCTAATTTTGAACCACTTGTGATCAACTACAGTGTCAACACATTTTGAAATAGGACAAACAGCAATATAAATGTGTAGTTTATTCAGATGAGCTGTATAAAAAAATGACACCTTATATGAATCCTGTAAAAGATATCTGTGAGATTACACAGGCTTTTAAATTTTGTAAAGAAAACTTAGGTATGAGGCAATAGACATTGCTCAGTTTTAGGCAAAGGCTTGCTTAATTCTACTAATCTCATATTAGAAACAATTTCAGCAGCCTTTCAAAGCAGGGTTAATACTGCAGTTGGTTTTGAATGATTTTAAAGAGTTTTTTTTTGAATTTACACAAGTCATCTGGTCAATTGCAAATTCCATGCTTATCTGCAACAAAGTGGATTTTTGCTTATTGACACCAACAAAAAATAAAATATAGCAACAGGGAACAGAGACTGACTAATTTCATTGATTTGGAAAATTAACATATAAGAAAACTCCTATCAATGAAGACTGGAGCCTTCTTTACAATATACAATTTTAGGAAATTGTCTAGAGCACTGGGCCAATGACTAAATCCAATCTCTCTGGCTTCAGAGTTGACCATCTGCTCCCCATCACAATGCAAACAAAACAAAAATGACAGAAAAACCTGCCTATTCTTTTTGTACTTTATTTTTAGGACCATTTTATATAGTATTCTTTATGTAATATAAGAAAATAGATGTTTCTTTATCAACTCAAATACAATTGGGTAAATAATGAACTATTAGACTCCTCTCATATTCTCCTCACTCCTCGATTCCCATCTTGGGGAGTTATGACCCAACCTCGGTGACCATCGCAGGGCACATTTTTCATTTGGAACATCACAACTTCTTCAAAATCTATATTTTCTTCCTAAAGCCTTTAGGCACAATTTATTCCAGGCCCTGGTCATTTTTCATCCAAAAAGAATTTTAACTTCCCTTTTGGATCTCCTTACCACCAGCACCACATTTCTCAAATTAAGCCTTTTATAGTCCAAAAAATGTAGAAGTTGTTTGTGCTCAAAATTTACTGTATAAAACTTAGAACAGTGTCCCAGTGAGGCACTGGCATACAGACTGCATCATATATTGAATTTATCTAACTCCTTCATTTTTACAGAAGAGGAAACTGAGTTTAAAAAGAGGTTAAATGATATATTCAAAGTCAGAAAGGTAATAAATGAAAATGAAGTATTTTAACATTAAAAGCCTCATGAGAACATTGCTGACTAACTGAAATGAAAATACTTTGGTTCTAAGATAAAAACCAAAATAAAAAATGGCAGGAGAATACTGGGCTTTAGTTGATTGTGGAAGAAAAGTAACAGTAAGATAAATAAAAAGTCCTTCCTTACTTTTCTCTTCCCCATCAAGGAAAGGGACTCATCTAGATATATTCCATCAGGGTTACCTTGGATCTTTTCAAAAAAAATCTGATCTTTTTCTCTCCTTAACCAAAGAAAAGGGTTTAAAACTAAATATATTCACAGGATAGGATAACTTTGGTGTGTCTGATAAAGGATAAATTACGGATCAAAATCAGGTCAAAGGATATAGAGAGTCTGCATTCAAAACAGTCTTCTGAGCCAAAGAAAAGGTCCTTCATTTGATCTGTCATCTTAAATGTGAGGGAGAGTTAGAGTTCAACTCCTGAGTTAACATAAGCAAAAAAAAAAGAATAAAAATGACAAAATACAAGACTTTTGTGATGTTAGGGATGATCAAGATATAAACTTGGATGAAGAGAATAACTGAAAACAACAATCAACAACTTAACAAAAGTGTTACAAAACTTTGCCTTAGAAAAAAATTCCTTAAAAATCAAAATTAATGACTCTAAGATATAAGTTCTTAAAACAAAAATTTTAAAAATAAGAAAATAGAGAAAAATGTTAGACATCTCATATATTAAAAAAACAAACAACTGACTGGCAAAACAGATGGAGAGTTAATTTAAGAATCATAGGGTTATCTGAAAACCATGAGCAAAAAAGAACCTGGATATCATATTTTAAGAAATAATTAAAGATATTTCCTAGATAGAACAAGGGGACAATGTTAAAATTAAAGAACCCACCAATCAAATCATGAATGAAAACATATAGGAATGTTTCGTTGCTATCAATTAGAGAAATGCAAATTAAAGTAACTGAAATTCCATTTCATACCCATTAGATTGGCAAAGATGACCAAAGATGATCACAATATACATACATGCCTATGTAGTACATAGGTATACATACATATATGTCATTCATATCTATAGATGTAGCAAGGGGCCACAGGAAAGCAGAAATAAAGATTCATTTTTGGTGGATTTGTGAATGGC
Organism: Myrmecobius fasciatus; assembly: GCA_023553655.1. Classification (NCBI taxonomy): domain Eukaryota; kingdom Metazoa; phylum Chordata; class Mammalia; order Dasyuromorphia; family Myrmecobiidae; genus Myrmecobius; species Myrmecobius fasciatus. The sequence goes on from JAJPUD010013012.1 coordinate 17,572, forward strand.
TACAAACATTCTATAAAGCAGTCTGGAATTATATACAAAAAATAACTGAACAGCACATGCCATTTGATTCAGCTATTTCACTGTTAGGTCTATGCCCAAAAGAGATCAAAGGAAGAGGTAAAGGCCCTTTGTATACAAAATTATAAATAACAGTTCTTTTATCATGGCCAAAAAAATGAATAGAAAAGGAATGCTCATTAATTGAGGATTGGGAGGGAAAGTTGTGATATATGATGTGATAGGATGTTGTCATACCTTAAGAAATTAGGAAGAAACTTTCAGAAGACCTAATTAAAGAAAGAAAACATAGAGGTTCTTTACTTTTTTGTGTGTCATGTCCTGTTATCAATTTGGTAAAACCTCTGGACTAGTTCTAAAATAGTTTTGTTTAAGTGTAGAAAGTATAATACATAGTATTATAAAGAAAATAACTGCATTGGAATCTTTTTTTTTTACTTAAAAAAATTCACTCCTGGATGAGAATTTGCCAAACTTTAGAAAATTAACAAGAATCTTAAAGAAAGCATACATAAAATAGAAGTAAAAAATTAAAACAAAGTTAAAAGACAACAAATTAGAAAAAATATATATACACACAAATACAAAGAACTGATATAGAAGTTTGTATAGAATCATAACAAGGAATTTGTGATAATTTTATTATTTAAAAGTAATAGCAAGTTGTGCATAATAGATTTGCAGTTTCATGTACAATCATTTTTAATTATACTATTTTATGGAAATGCTTGTTTTATTCCATAAATTAAAAATAAAATAAATAAATGTGAATAAAAATTACCAACATAGGAAGTAGTAAACAAGAAGTTGAATTATTGGTATCTAATTTGCAAACTATAATAAAAGTTTTAGGACATGTGTAAATAGCCTGTTTTCATCCAGGGCATCTCCAGTAATCTTGATCTATAGCTTGCCACTGGATCCAGATAACTCTAAAGGGGAAATTGAGGCAAGTGACCTTGCACAGCTCTCTCTTAAATTCAGTTCACTCATATGTCATGGCATCACCTGCCTGATGTCATGGTCCTCTTCAAGAATGAAGGACAAACAACAACAACAAAAGCCTTGTATACCATATCCAGACCTACAATAAATTGCTACTGTGGAATAACTGTTTTTTGTTATTGGCCAGCCACCTACATGGAAGTTGACTATAACAGTAAAATCAAGTCCTTCTCAATAACACAAATAGCAAATTTGGTAGCCTTCTGAAGAAAGCTTTCTGTTATCATGAGGATCTAATCAGACTTCCACTAAAAGGATTGTATTTTTGGTGCCTGATGTCCCAAGGGCTTTTCATAAGACTAAGCCATCCATATATGCACCGATGAGAAAATATAAAATTCAATGATGTTTTTCTTCATTTCTTCAGCTATGCTTGTAGATATAGCCCAGATATCATTCTGTTGTCTTTAAGCAGAGTTATCACATTTGTTCGTATATTGACTAAATAGCAAGTAAATATGGTAAGAAAATTAGAGACAGTCTATTCCCATAATTTTTTTTTTTTGGCAGATACGGAAATTGAAATCCAGAGAAAGGAAGTGACTTGGTTTAGGTAAACAGGTAGCAGAATGAGATTCAAACCCAGATCCAGTGACTAAACTCTATGTTCTTCTCATAAGACGTTGCCTCCAAATGCTAGGCAATAAAGACACATTAGTTTTCAAGAATGAAAGTTAATGATAGTCTCTTTTATCATCATCCAGATTGCAGTGATTTGAATCCAGATGGCTCTGGATGAATGGGTCATAGCCTTCTAAATTTATAATGTATTATAAATGTATCTGACTAACCCTCAAAGTGCATTTATTTACAAGCTCTAATATATATTTCTCTTTATTTCAAAAAAGAAAAACTGACAACCTAGAAAAGCATGACAAAATAAAACTTAAACATCACACTTTAAAATATCATTTTAGAAAATACCAGAATATTAGAACCAGGGTACAAAGCACAGATGACTGTGGGACAGACAGCACAGAGATAGCCCACCCAAAGAACTAATCCACAAGGATATATTAAGGTAAATGACACTATTTGAGGATCCTGGGGACACAGAGACAAAAAATGAAATAATCCCTATTTACAAGGAGTTTACATTCTGAGATTCACTACTTCTACATAAAGTACCTTATTCTATATCTTTCCTGGCAATTCATTCCCTTCCTCTTTATTTTTAAGTCCATTCATCATCATTACCATTCATCTTCAGAGTATAATTACTGAGAAAGGCACCTTTTTACTCTATAGGGACTTAAGAACCCTGTGAGACACATAAGTTTTAATTAGTATAAAAGTTGCTGCCCAGAGATACAGCTGGGGTATTATTCTGTATTAATAGGATGTTGTATTTTCCCCATTTTGCCTATGATTATGTTCTGGGAGTTACAAACTTAATGGGAGCTCACAATCTTTCAGATTTCTGACATTCATGATGTTTATGGTGTTTATGGTGAAGTAATTTCCAAAGGAAGGTGAGAAGGAGGAAGGGAATGTGAGAGAAACAGAAAGGGAGGGACAGAGGGAAAGAAGCAGAGAGATAGGCCAGGAGAGGGGAAAATGGGATGGGGGAGGAAGGGAAAGAGGAAAGGAAAGAGAGAGCCCTTCACCTGCAGTTTTTTTTTTCATCATTTCCCAGATTGCAATGGAACAACAACATGAAAAGTTAACTCCTTCTACTTACTCTATGTTGTCTCTATTTTACTGTCATCATAAGGTTCTCATTCTTTTATTACTTCTTCTTACAAGCCTCACAGCTACCTTTAGTGTAATTTATTGGTGAGTCTAGACAGGCCCATATACTGCTAGTGCCTTGCTCTCTGGTTTTATTACTCTTGCCCCTGCCACCCTCTGGGTCACAACTGTACATACTTTACTGCCTAGATCCCAGAATTTGTTGTGATTCCAATAATCTATGAATGCAATTCCTTAGGATCAAGAATCATTAAAAATCCCTTTGAAATCAAGATTCTGGGTTTCTTCTCCATTAACCCCCTTTTCTTATCAAATAAAACCACTTAATATGCTAATCTTCAGGAATAGTGTGCAGTTAAAGAGAGTTTATCATGGAAGGATTAACCTGAGAATAATTCAAATAGCATTAAAAAAAAAACCCACAAAAAAAACCTGTTCCACTATTCAATGGAACTTGTTTTCCCTTAAATGAGTATGTAAGCTGATTTATAAGGATCCTGAATAAATTGGAGAAATAAACATTGTAGTGATAGAATATGGTGAGAAGAGTTAGACTTTAATAAAATGTAAAAGACCTAAAAGGGAAATGAATGTGGTGAAAAGATAACTTTTTAAGGATATAATTTCATTTGAGTTATGTAAAGCATTCAGTGCGAGATGCTTATGAAAGTTTTACTCAGTATTTGGCACTTGTCTTGGAATAGGAGAAGTGTTTCTTACCTGTATAAAGCCTGGTACACTATGGCTGTTCAAGAAAAAAAAATTATTAGATATAAAGACTAGTATATTCTAGTTAACATGAGCAGATTTAAATGAACTAACCTTTTAAGAAGTCAAATCTTTGTTTTGTTTCTGTTCAGGCAGAACTCCTGGTAGGAACTCAATTTGAAATAAACTAAGTGTATTTAGAAGGGAATAATGAATAATGAGGTTGAAGATGGGAGTGTTGTTTAATGGGTAAATCTGCATATGAACTGATAGGCAGCCAATACACATTCTGAGCATGAAGAAGACAGTTTTGATGAAAGATTATTCTATTAGCTCTTTGCTGGACATTATAATGAAGAGAAAGAAGAGGCAATAGACAGAAGTAGAGGTTTTTTAGTAATACAAAAATGAGAAGTGCTTTATGCCAAGCAAAGGATATGGAAATAATCAAGAAGGTCAATAAGAATTAGCATTGACCAGGCAGAGAGTAGGTCCTCAATAAACACAAGTTGAATTGAATTATTAAGCCAAACTGAACTAAGAAAATAGAATCAGCAGGATTTAGTAAAGTAAATGGAGCAAAGGTAAAAGAAGAATTTAAAATACCTACAATTAGGTTTAGTTACTTCCAATGACAATAAAAGAAGTGAATCTGAAAGGGACATAATAAAAGGAAACCTATTTTAGAGAATTTGAAATAGAGAAAGAGAAGAAAAGGGTTATCTTAAGTGCCAGAAATTTTATAAACAGGGATACTGTGCTAATTTTTTTTTAATGTCAGTGATGTACCTGATAATCTAAAAATCTTGTGACAAGGCTTATCCAATCAAAATGACCAGATGCGATTTCTAAAGGGAGTCAGATGATTCATACACTACAAAACAAGCAAATGAAGACAAAGGAAAATCACAACACAAAAAATGAAGAAAAAAAATTAAAAACCAAATTAAATAAAGGGTGATTAAATATTTTAAAAAATACTATGAAAGGGAAACAAAGTAGGTTTCCATTAATTAGGGAATGATAAAACAAACTATAGGAGGCATTTAGTTGGGTCAGTACATAGAGCACTCAGCATGGAGTCAGAAAAACCTGAGTTCAAATTTAACCTCAGGTACTAGTCATTTATTGTTAGTTTACTTTAATCTACTACAGAAGGAAATGGCAAGAAACTCTAGTATCATTACCAAGAAAACCTCATGGATATTATAGGTTGAGCAACTGAACAAAAAGCAAACTATAGCACATGAATTTGATAGAAGAGTTCTAGACCAAAAGACATGATATCGGTGGAGAATTCCGAGAAAACTAATAAGACTTGTATAAATCCATGAGGAGTGAAATACAAGAGAAGCACGAAAATAATATACATAATAAGAGCATTATAAATGGAAAGAACAAAAATAGAAAACTGAATGCTATTAAATGAGCAAATGGGAGGGGAGAGAGAAACAGAGACAGAGACAGAGACAGAAAGAAAGAGAGGGGGAGAAGGAAGAGAGGAAGGAAAGGAGGGAGACAGAGAGATAAGAGACAGAGACAGACAAAAAAAATAGAGATACACACACAGAGAAGGACAGAGATACAGACAAAGAGGCAGAAAGACAGTAACAGAGAGACATAAGAGGAATAGAGACACAGAGAGATATATATATATGAAAATTTCTCTTTTCCTACTTTGCAGAGTTGAGGGATTATGTACTTGGAAGGTTACAAACAATATGATACATTGTTTAATCTTGCTGAGCTGCCCTTTATTTCTTTTTTTTTCTTTTCTTTTCTGTTACAAAAAAATAGCTTGTAGAATCATGGAGAGAAACATTTGGAAATGAAGATAATATATAAAAAAGATGTCAATAAAAATACTTTAAAATACCACAGAAGAATTGAAACTGAAAGCAAGAAAAACACAAATTGGAAAAGAAACAATCACAGGAAACATTTTCATTTGGATAAAGGTCATATTTTAAAAATAGAGTGAGAAATAACACTAATAAGAAAAGTCAGGGGACCAAGGAAAAGTAGATGTTATAAAAAGTTTAATAATAGGAGAAAGTGGACTTAGGACACAAAGCTATCTAGAAAATAACTGGAGGAAACAAAAGTAATTGATTTCTAAGAAATATTTTACTATAGTATCAAACAGATTTATGGATAATTTTAATAAACTTGAAAGACAAACTCAGAAAAAAAAACATCAACTGTTTAAAGAATTTGAAAACATAAAAATTCCAGTGATAAATTTGAAAGGGGGTCAAGATGGGGTCACCTCTTGTTGTTGCTATGCTATTCTATCATTTTTCAGTCATATCCAATGCTTAAGGGCCCCATGTGGCTTTTTCTTGGAAAAAGATACTGGAGTGGTTTTCTATTTCTTCCTTCAATGGATTAGGCAAACTGAAATTTAATGAATTTCACAAGGTCACACAGCTAATGAGTATCTACAGCCAAATCTAAACTCATCTTCCTGATTCTATGCCTAGGACTCTGGCCATCTAACTGCCCCTATGGTCATTCCTGGGTTAATGATATCCTTACAATGTGAAAAATCATAAGAATCTGAATGGTGTACTCTAGGAAATCATTAGAGAAAGTGTCATTAAATTAACAAAAAAAAATGAAAATAGCATAGAATGATCTTGCAGGGTATGAAATGAGGGCCAAAGTTTCAGATCCCCTCAAAACATTATAAATTTTAACATTACAATAAGAAAAAACTGAAAACTGAAAGATATAGTGTTTCAAGAATATGAATCATGATAATTTCTCAAGAAAGAAAAGGACATGTAAGTAGGAATATTACATAATTTAAAAGCATGGCCACAAAAGCAAAATAACCTACCCAACAAAATTTAGTTTGCCGCATGAGAGATATTTAAACATTTGCTGACACTCAGTGTTCAATAAACCATAGACCATAAATTATTAGGTGAATAATTTCTATTTTGACAAAATCTATTGGAAAATTGAAAAGTAGCTTGGCAGGAATTAACTTTAAATCAATCCCTTACATCATATATACCATGTATACCACAATGAGCTTAAAATGTGTAAGCCACAGGAATAAAAAATCATAACATAAAACAGTGATAAAGGATACCAATCAGGTACCTTTACAGTTATAGTTAAGAAAAGAGTTCTTAACCAAATATCCTGTATAAGCAATTACAAGCAGTAACACTGATAATTTTGATCACTTGAAGTTGAAAAATTTTTGTATGAATAAAGTTGATGCAACTAAAATTATAGAGAAGTCATCAAATATTTTTGCAAAGGATTGAATAACCAAAATATCTAGACAGTTGTGGCACTGTGGATAGAGCACCAGCTCTGAAGTCAGGAGGACCTGAGTTCAAATCTGGTCTCAGACACTTAACATTCCCTAACTGTGTGACTCTGGGCAAGTCACTTAACCTCAATTGCCTCAGGGAAAAAAATCTTAGAGTAGTTTTGAGCTTTAATTGCTTTAATGCTTTTAAAATTTTGATTGTTTTAAATTTCAGTAAGACCTTTGATATAGCCTGTATTATAATCTAAAACCACTCCTTAGTAGATAAGAGGCTAAAAAATATGAACCAAGACTTCTCAAAATAAGAAAAATAAATTAATAAGTTAATAAAACATTACTTTGCATACACAAAGAAAGCAACTTTAAATAATCAGAAAAGTGAATAAATGAAAAAAAGCAATGATTAAGTGATTATTGTGTACAAATGAGTAACATATTTACAAAGAAAAAGGAGAGATAGTTGCCAGTTGCAAAGAGTTTACATTTTAATAGGAGGGAAGGAGAACATGTAAAAAACCGTGAGTTGTAAGTCAGGTATAAGGGTTCAATAACTTTCTGCATATCATTGCTACTGATAAAGTCACGTCATTTTTTGATAGTAACATTTAATAGTTCCAAAGAACCTTTAGTGGATCTTCTGCAGAAACTAATGGACTTTCTCAGTGGAGCCACTGTGGAACCATTTGGAAAATAGATTTCTAATGATGCTTTTTTAAAAAAGTGACTAAAATGTTCAAACACATTGACTCAGAGATCCTACTGCTAAGAATGTACCTCCAACAAGAACAAAAGACAAACTATTCATAATACCATTTTTGTGGTGATAAATAGGAAATAATAATTGGAAAATAAAAAAGGCAAACTGGAACATATAAATAAAATCACCTATTTAAAAGAACATAGATGGCATGGATTGATGCACAAAGGAATATATAGAACCAGTAAAGTGATATGTAATCACTTGAATAAATAGAAAAAATAACAACAAAACCTTAATGCTGCTTAATTATGATATTTTTGGCAATGGAGAAGAGATGACAAAATTTGTCTACCTTCCCTCCCTTCAGAGGTGGGATAATAGTTTGTGAAATATTGCACAAACATATTATCAGATTCCACTAATGTTTTGGTTAGTCATGATGAATTTCTTTATTCTCCTTTCTCTACTTTCTCCTACTCTTCTCTCATCTCTTTTTTTCTCTTTCTTAATGGGGCATGGTTTCTCCTCTTAGAAAAATGACCAAAATATCATACATTAATACCTTTAATCCAGCAATAGAACTTCTGGCATATATTTCAAAGTAATCAAAGAAACATGGAATAGGACCTACATGTACACAAATATTTATGATAGCTCTTTTTGTAATAGCAAAAGACTGGAAACTAAAAAAATACTCATCAATTGGGGAATGACTGAATGAATTATGACATATAAAATGATGCAGTGTTATTTTATTATAAGAAATTATAAAAGGGATGATTCAGTGGAACCTGGAAAGACTTGTTTGACTGTAGTGAGAACATAGAGAACAATTTATATAATAATAAAAATGTAAAAATAACCAACTCTGATCAATTCAGTGCTCAACCATGATAACAAAGTACAAAAAATACAAAAAAATGAGAAAATGTATTCAGAAATCAAGCTGACATAAAAAACAGCAAAAAGAATTTCAAAAAATTAAAAAAAAACTTAGTTGAGGATATACATATTTTGTCTTTAAATAAATAAAGCTTCCAAGTCCCACATATTAGCAATTTCAAACAAGTCAGATAACTCAGACTATGATATGCTACTTTCCAAGTTTGTGTAAGTTTTGTAAATACCAAATATTTCCAGAAAATAGAACTTTCAAAAAAAAAAAAAAGCAGCAAGAAGCATATGGTCAATAAGAAAGGGAACATCTGGGAATTTCCAGGGGTGGAGCCAATATGGGGGAGAACAGACATGACTCTCTGTAACCTTCTCTAACATTCAGCAGATTAAGCCTCTAAACTGGGTTTGAAGTAAAAAAAATCCACAAATATCTGGAGTACAACACATTTCTAGAAGATACCTTGGAAGAATATCAGAACAGGTCTATTTCAATCATGCAGGGGGACAGTCTGTCAAACCCAGAAGCAGTCCAGAGTGGGGAGCTGGAGTGGTGAGTCCAAGAGTTATGGCTTCCACACACCTGAGGGTCTTCTGTGGGCCTCTTGGGCCAAGCTGTCCTGTTTGTAAGCAGGTTGTTTGGCAGATCTGCTTTTTGTGGGGGGTAGATTGTGAACCACTGAGCTCCTGAAGAGCACCAGACTTAGCTGCCATTACACAGCACCATAAAGCAATCAATCAATCAGCAGAACTGCCCAACACCTGAAATCAATCAATAAGCAGAATCCTTTGCCTTGAACAGACCTCAAGCTTTAAAAAAATGTATAAAAAACCAAAAAGAACTCTCACCATAGACAGCTTTTATGGAGAAAGAGAATAGACTTCAAATCTTGAGGACCCTAAAGGTAAAGCAACTCCAGAAAAAGCTCCAAAGAAAGACATAAGCTGGAACCCATGTCACAAGGCTTTCTTCAAAGATTGCATAAAGGATCTTAAAAGGGAGTTAGAAGAATTATGGGGAAATGAAATGAGATCATTGCAAAAAAGAATGGAAAAGATGGAAAAAGAATGAAATAAACAAAAAAAAATAATTTGCCAATTGCAAAAGGAGCTAAAAACAGTAACTGAATAACATAATATACTAAAAATTAGAATTGAACAAATGGAAGTGAATGACTAAAGACTTCAAAAATAAAAAACAAAAGAAATGAAAAAATAGAAGAAAATATGAAATATCTCCTAGGAAAAACAACTGACCTGGAAAATTGATCTAGGAGACACAATCTAAGGATTATTAGGCTTCCTGAAAGCCATGATGAAAAAAAAAGAACCTAGACACCATCTTACAGGAAATCATAAAAGAAAACTGCCCTGATATTTTATAATCAGAATATAAAATAGCCATCAAAAGAAGCCACCAATCACCTCCTGAAAGAGACCCCAAAATTAAATCCCCAAGGAATATCATGGCAAAATTTCAGAACTATCACACCAAGGAAAAGATATTGCAAGCAGCTAGAAAGAAACAATTCAAATACCCAGGATATGTCAGCTTTCACATTAAAGTATCAAAGGACCTGGATTATGATATTCCAAAAAGCAAAGAAACTAGAATTGCAGCCAAGAATAATCTATCGAGCTAAAATGAGCATTATCTTTCAGGGAAGAAGATGGACATTCGGTGATATAGTTGATTTTCACCTATTTCTAATGAAAAGGCCAGAACTAAACAAAAAAATTTGAGCTCCAAACACAGAACTCAAGAGAAGCACAAAAAGCTAAAAAGGAAAAAAAAACTCTTTAACTATATTTCTGTTATGGGAATACTTAAAGAATGTGGGTATAATTCAATTTTATTATAATAATATGAAAAAGAAACTAGAGGTTAAAAAAAAAGAGGAAAAAGAAGGTAAAATAAGGGAAATTATACCTCACAAAGAGGCAAAAAAAAACCTATTATAATTGAAGGGGAAAAGGTAGAGGGATGAATCTTACTCTCATCAGATTTGGCTCTAAGAGAGAATAACAGACATATTTGGTATCACAAAGAAACTTGTTTCTCCTTATAAGGAAGTAGGAAGAAAAGGGGGGAAAAGAAAGGAAAAGACTAATAGAAGGGAAAACAGAAGAATTAAGGAAAAGGTGTAAAAAAGGGGAAGGGGCTCTAAAGGGGGAGAATTGTTTGAGGGATGTGGTCATCAAAAGCAAAACACTGAAGAGGAGGGAAAGGGGTAGGGAAAGAGAAAAGCATAATCTAGAGTAAATAAGATGGCAGGAAATAAAAAATTAGTTATTTTAACTGTGAATGTGAATGGGATGAACTTCCCCATAAAACAGAAGCAGACAGCAAACTGGATTAAAAGCCAGAATCCTACAATATGTTGTTTACAAGAAAAACATTTAAACCATAGTGATACATACAGAATGAAGGTAAAGGGGTGGAGCAGAATATATTATGCTTCAGATGAAGGAAAAAAAAAAGCAGGGGTAGCCATCCTGATCTAAGATCAAGTAAAATCAAAGATAGATCTAATTAAAAGAGATAAGGAAGGAAACTATATCTTACTAAAGGGTAACATAGTTATGAAGCAATATCAATACTAAACATATATGCACCAAGTGATATAGCATTGAAATTCCTAAAGGAGAAGTTGAGAGATGCAAGAAGAAATAGACAGCAAAACTATATTACTGGGGGATATTAACCTTGCTCTCTCAGAACTAGATAAATTGAATCACAAAATAAATAAGAAAGAAGTCAAGGAGGCAAACAAAATATTAGAAAATTTAGGTATGAAAAATCTTTGGAGAAAATAAAATGGAGACAGAAAGAAGTTTACTTTTTTCTCATTGGTTCATGGAACTTGTACAAAAATTGACCATGTGTTAGGGCATAAAAACCTCAAAATCAACTGCAGAAAGACACAAATAGTAAATGCCTCTTTCTCAGATCATGATGCAATAAAAATCACATGCAATATAAACCCAGGAGAAAATAGACCAAAAAGCAATTTAGAAACTAATCTTATCCTAAAGACTGAATGGGTGAAACAGCAAATATTAGATACAATTACTAATTTCATCCAAGAGAATGATAATAATAAGACAGCATACAAAAATTTCTGGGATGCAGCCAAAATGACAATAAGGGGAATTTTATATCTCTATATTCTTACTTGCATAAAATAGAGAAAGAGAAAATCAATGAATTGGGCTTGAAACTAAAAAGAACAAATTTAAAACCCCCAGTCAAATACCAAACTTGAAACTCTAAAAATAAAAGGAGTGATTAATAAAATTGAAAGTAAAAAAATACTATTGAATTAATAAATAAAACCATAAGTTGGTTTTCTTAAAAAACCCAACAAAATAGATAAATCTCTAGTTAATTTGATTAGAAAAAGGAAAGAGGAAAATCAAATTGTTAGTATCAAAAATGAAAAGGGAGAACTTTCCACCAATAAAGAGATAATTAATTTTTTTAATTAGGAGTTACTTTGCTCAACTTTATGCCAATAAATTTGATAACCTAAGTGAAATGGAGCAATACCTACAAAAATATAGATTGCTCAGATTAACAGAAGAGGAAATAAATTACTTAAATAGTCCCATTTTATATAAAGAAATAGAACAAGTCATTAATCAACTCCTTAAGAAAAAATCCCCAGGACCAGATGGAGTTACATGTGAATTCTACCAAACATTTAAAGAACAATTAACTCCAATACTATATAAAGTATTTGAAAAAATAGAGGATGATGGACTCCTACCAAATTCCTTTTATGATGCAGACATAGTACTGTTACCTAAACCAGGTAGGATGAAAACAGAGAAAGAAAATTATAGACCAACCTCCCTAATGAATATTGATGCAAAAATCTTAAATAAAATATTAGCAAAGAGATTACAGAAAATCATTCCTAGTATAATATACCATGACCAAGTAGGATTTATACCAGGAATGCATAGATGGTTCAATATTAGGAAAACTATTAGTATACTTGACTATATCAATAACAAAATTAACAAAAAACATTATCTCAATAAATTTGATAAAATCCAACATCTATTCCTAATAAAACCATTAAAGTATAGGAATAAATGGACTTTTCCTCAAAATAGTAGCATCTATTTAAAACCATCAGTTAGCATCATATGTAATGGTGATAAACTATAACCATTCCCAATAAGATCATGAATGAAACAAGGTTGCCCACTATCAGCATTACTATTTAATATTGTATTAGAAAAGCCAGCTTTAGCAATAAGAGAAGAAAAAGAGATTAAAGGAATCAGACTAGGTAATGAGAAAACCAAATTATCACTCTTTGCAGATGATATGATGGTATACCTAGAGAACCTCGAGAATCAACTAAAAACTATAAGAAATAATCTACAACTTTAACAAAGTTGCAGGATACAAAATAAATTCACATAAATCATCATCATATTTATACACCACTAACAAAATCCAACAGCAAGAGATACAAAGAGAAATTCCATTTAAAATAACTGTCAATAGTATAAAATATCTGGGAATCTATCTGCCAAGGAAAAGCCAGGAATACATAAGCAAATTTACAAAACACTTTCCACACAAATAAAGTCAGATCTAAACAATTGGGAAAATTTCAAGTGCTCTTGGATAAATCAAGTGAATATAATAAAGATGACAATACTTCCTAAACTAAACTATTTATGTAGTGCTATACCAATCAAATTCCCAAGAAACTATTTTACTGACCTAGAAAAAAAAATAACAACAAAATTCATGTGGAAGAACAAAAGGTCAAGAATTTCAAGGGAATTAATAAAAAAAAGCAAATGAAGGTGGCCTAGCTGTGCCAGATCTAAAACTATACTATAAAGCAGTGGTAATCCTTTTCTAAAATATATAGAGAATTAATTCAAATTTATAAGAATTCAAGCCATTTTCCAATTGATAATGGTCAAAGGATATGAACAGAAAATTTTCAGATGAAGAAATTGAAACTATTTCTAGTTTCAATAAATGAATTCAATGAAAAGTTGCTCCAAATCACTATTGAGCAGAGAAATGCAAATTAAGACAATTCTGAGACACCACTACACACCTGTCAGATTGGCTAAGATGACAGGAAAATCTATTGACGAATGTTGGAGGGGATGTGGGAAAACTGTTACATTGATACATTGTTGATAGAATTGTAAAGGGATCCAACCATTCTGGAGAGCAATTTGGAACTGTGCTCAAAAAGTTATCAAAGTGTGCACACCTTTTGACCCAGCAGTGTTTCTACTGGAACTATATCCCAAAGAGATCTTAAAGGAGGGAAAGGGACCCACATGTGCAAAAATGTTTGTGATAGTCCTTTTTGTAGTGTCTAGAAACTGAATGGGCACCTAATAGTTGGAGAATGGCTGAATAAATTATGATATATGAATGTTATGGAATATTATTGTTCTGTAGGAAATGACCAGCAAAATGATTTCAGAGAGGCCTGAAGAGACTTATATGAACTGATGCTAAGTGAAATGAAAATCAGAAGATCATTATATATGGCAACAATAAGATTATACAATGATCAATTCTAATGAACACGTCCCTCTTCAACAATGAGATGATTCAAACCAGTTCCAATTGTTCAGTGATGAAGAGAACTATCTACACCCAGAGAGAGGCGCATGGTAACTGAGTGTGGACCACAACATAGCATTTTAACACTTTCTGTTGATGTTTGCTTGCATTTTGTTTTCCTTCTCAGTTTTTTTTTCTTATTAGATCCAACTTTTCTTATGTAGCAAGATAACTGTATAAATTTGTATACATATATTGGATTTATCATATATTAACATATTTTACATGTATTGTTCTATCTGCCATCTAGGAGTGAGGGGGCGGGGGAAGGAGCGAAAAATTTGGAACAGAAAGTTTTGCAAGGGTCAATGCTGAAAAATAGTCCATGCATATGTATTGTAAATAAAGAGCTTTAATAAAAAAACATTAAAATAAAAAATAGTGGAACTTCTCAAGCTAAAGACTCACCAGCACATTCAGAGAGAAGACACATGTTGCCTGCAAGACTGAAAGCTTCAGCATGGAATCTTGGAAGCCTCCTGGAGTACCACCAGCTAACTCATTAATGTTCTCTCAATTAATATGGTGTCACAGGTCCCAGGACAGGAAAGTTCAGGTGAAAGAGCATTTGACAGACCATAGATTTTGAAGAAGGCCCTTAGAATCTCACTTTCTAAATCTCAAAGAACCAAGATAATCAAATACTATAAATAATAATCAAATTAACCAGATGACTGGTTAACATAAAATTCCAAGGGCCCCAGACTGAGACTACCATAGCCAGTCACTTCTGCCCAAAGAACTTCTGGAAAGGCAGAACACAACCATGGTACAAAATTTCAATTCTGGAACTAAAGCTGGACACATGAATAAATCAATAAAAACACCATATAAACCCCCAAACTCCAGCTTTTGGAATAAGAACTCAGTATTTGACAAAATTTGCTGGGAAAACAGAAAAATGAGTCAGAAACTACATCTCACACTCCAAACCAAAATAAAGGTACAAAATAAATGGGTACATGATTTGGGCATGAAGGATGATACCATAAACAAATTAGGAGATAAAGGGATGATTTACTAATCAGATCTTTGGAGAAGGGAAGAATTTATGACCAAAGAAGAACTAGAGAACATTATGAAAGACAAAATGAACAACGTTAATTACATTAAATTAAAACTTTTTTGTACAAATGAAACCAACAGAAACAAGATTAAAAGCTGGAAAAAATCTTTACAGCCAGTTTTTCTGATAAAAGATTCATTTCTGAAATATATACATAACTGTGTCAAATGTATGAATACAAGTAAATAGTCAACGGATATAAACAGAGAATTTTCAGATGTTAATTAAACTAAAAGCCATCTGTAGTCATATGAAAAAATACTTTAAATCACTATTGATTAGAGAAATGCAAATTAAAACAACTCTGAAGTACTACCTCACACATCTCACATTGGCTAAAATGACAGGAAAAGATAATGATAAATGTTGAAGGGGATGTAGGAAAACTGGGACACTAATGCATTTTTGGCAGAGTTGTGAAATGATCCAACCATTCTGGAGAGCAATTTGGAACTATGCTCAAAGGGCTATCAAACTGTGCATACCTTTTCCCACTATTGGGTCTATATTCAAAAGAAATCATAAAGAAAGGAAAAGGACCCACATGTACAAAAATGTTTGTAGCAGCTCTTTTTGTGGTAGTGAAGATTGGAAAGTGAGTAGGTACCAATTAATTGGAGAATGGCTGAATAAATTGTAGTATATGAAGACAATGGAATATTATTGTCTATAAAATGTGCTGAACAAACTGATTTTAGAAAGGCCTGAAAAGATTTATATGAACTATTGCTGAATGAAACAAGTAGAACCAAGAAGACATTGTACACAATAACAGCAAAAATGTACAATGATTAATTATGAAAGACTTGGTTCTTGTCAGTTGTTCAGTGATCCGGGACAATCCCAATAAACTTTTAATAGAAAATGTGATCTGCATCCAGAAAAAAAAAACTGTGGAGATTGAATGTAAATCAACACATGTTATGTTCACTTCTTTTTTCTTTTTTTTCCCTCTCCCATGGCTTTTCATTTTTGCTTTGATTTTTCTTTCCCAATGTGATTCATAAAGCAATGTGTGTATTAAAAATAAATACATTTCAAAAAATAAAAATAAAATAAAACCACCGCTCATTATTAAGAATTATCACAGATCTATCTCCATAAAAACTGTAAGAAGAGACAGAGGAAAAAAAAGATTTTTCATACATGAATGCCCAGAAGAAATGAAGCAAAATGATAATTAAAATAAAAGCTTTGGAAGGAAAAAGCTAGAAGGAGAATACACTGATTAAAAAGAAAATGGAAAAACTTATCTAAGAAATGTACGCTCTAAAAGCAAGAATAGGGGAAGGGGAAAAAAAGCATTTACATAGTACTTACAATGTGCCAAAAGCTGTGATAGGCACTTTTTTCCTCCAAATATCTCATTTGATTCTTACAACAATTCTGTGAGATAAGTATTACTATTATCCTCATTTTCATTTTACATTTGAAGAAGCTGAGGCAAACAGAGATTATATGACTTGCCAAGGATTACACAATGAGACAACTATGTCTGAGGTCAAATTTAAACTCAGATCTTTCTGACTCCAGGTTTAGTATTCTATCCTGGGATTGTCAGCTATCTCAGGCCAAAGGGAAATCAATAATTTTAGCACACAGACCAAAATATTGGAATGAAGTGGACAGGAGCAAAACTATATCTATCAATCAATCTATCTACTTACCTATCTATTGATCTCTCTATAATCTTATATAACAACTTACCTTAGAAAAAGGTTAATAAAAGATCATTTAAAAGCTTTTTGACTACCTGAAAAGCCTGACAAAAATCATGCATAGTATATTTCAAGAAATCATTAATTAAAACTATAATAATTTATCACATCAGAGAATAAAGTAAAACAATAACAAATCCACTAAGAGTCTCCTGAAAGGAATCCCCAAATAAAAGTCCAAAGCTTTAATATTTTCTCCTGGCAATCAAAACCAGCCCAATTTAATTCACCAACAATCAAAGAGCATCAGACAAATTAAGTTGTCTTGGTGTTATATACAAGTAAGATAGCATTTAATTTTACAAATATGTTTAAATGTGAACCTTAGTAACAAAAAAATAGTTCTGTATCAAAGGCAATACCAAATTGTGTCTTGTTTCATTGTAAACATAATAATTCTTGGTAAACAACTTGGTAAGAAGCCAAAGTACCACACACATGAAAAAAAAAATACCTGCCAAATAATTCCTTTAAAACAAAGTTATAGAAGATAAAGTAGTCCTGTCTCCAAGCTGTTGGATCAATGAATTGTTCATTTCCTTAGCAGCCAACTTCAAAGGGATGCACATTTTTTCAGAAGAAAACAAAACCATAGTCAAAATCCAGATTTATTACAATAAAAATAAAAATACCACCAACATCCAAAGAAAAGTTTAAGTGTCAAGGAGCTAAAATTAGGATCAAATAAAATTTGGCAACTTTCACTAAAAACCAGCGAAAAATATATTAGAAAATATTATTCCAAAATGCAAAGAATGTAGCCTTGCTTGTAAGTAACAATATTACTTTGCAAAACTAAGCACAATACTACATCAAAAGTAGTGAGCACTGAGTGGAAGAGATAACTTGCAGGTGTTTCTGATGAATAAGGCAGAGCAGAGTAGGAACTGTCAAAGAAAAAGCCAAGAGTCAAGAGAAATCTAGACATTAAAATTTATTTGATCAATTGAATTGTATGATGTTGTATTGCTAATAAGGGGAAAGAAACAAATATCCCATTAGAGTCCAAATGTGTTCAAGGGGGCTGACATAATTAAATAAGAAAGCCAGCAATCTTGGGGATGGGTTATTTTAATTTTGAAGATTTAAAAAGGAGAATGGTAAGAGATGGTAAAAGGAAGATTGCATATATATAAAGAAATAGAACAATATACAAATAGCAAGGGAGTGCTAGGGAAATGGGTACCAGAGGAACTTCATTTTTATCTGAAACAAAGGATGTTTGAAATATTCTTTCAGATATATACACATAAACAGTTTGGGACAGGGAAAAGGAAGGTGTAAAGAGTCTACTATGTTCTAGGTACTTTATAAATATTATCTCATTTTATCCTCAAAATAATCCAACAATGTGGTAGCAATTGTTTTCTTATTTTTATATTTGAGGAAACTGAGGCAATGAGAGCTTAAGTGACTTGTCCAAGATCACAAAGCTGGTGAACTGGTATATACTTGAACTCAGGTCTTTCTAATTCCAAGGCCAGTAGTTTATCCACTGTGCCACTAGCTGCCTCCAATCCTTTTTTCTGGATAGAAATACTTCAAACTCAATAAGGAAAATGAAATGGGAATACAGAACTGCACTAGGGTTAAATAGAAAGATACCACAGAGGAAATATCCATAAGGAAAACAAAAATGTCTTATTGAAGTAAGGGAAAAGAAAAGTGAAAAAAAGAAAAACAGAAAGTACATCTAACAAGATGCCCTGGATTACCTCTTAAACACTTGAGGTAGAGCTAAACAAATTGTAGAATATGCATATAATTACATAATTTAATAAAATCCCTTGAGTATAACCAAAAGAACAATTTATATAAAGATAATAATATTGTAGAGTAAAAAGGTATTTGAAAAACACTCTGATCAAAGCAATGATCAACCATACTACCAGAATATATCCGATAAGACATATTATTCACTTCCAAATGGATAATGAATAAAAGGTACAGACATATGCATTTTTACCCAAAAGCACTCCATGGATCAGATTTACTTGACTATGAACACTTGTTTTAATGTTCTTTTTTCTTTTCTTTTACTTGGTTGATTAGAGAACTGTTTGGTTCCCTAAAATGATACCAGAAAATTAATAAAAAACTGTAATTGTTTTTAACAACACAGAAAAGAGCAAATTTACAAAGTACAAATAAACAGAACATTTTGAAATTAAAATGTAGAATTCATGGGAAATCATCTTTACATTTAAGGGTTCTGATAAAGGCCTCATTTCTAAAATATATAGAGAATTGTCTCATATTTATAAGAATTCAAGCCATTCTCCAATCAATAAATGGTCAAAGGATATGAACAGACAATTTTCAGATGATGAAATTAAAACCATTTCTAGTCATATGAAAAGGTGCTCCAAATCACTATTGATGAGAGAAATGCAAATTAAGACAACTCTGAGATACCACTACAGACCTGTCAGATTGGCTAAGATGACAGGAAAAGATAATGACGAATATTGGGGGGGGTGTGGGAAAACTGGGACACTGATACATTGTTGGTGGAACTGTGAACGGATCCAGCCATTCTGGAGAGCAATCTGGAACTATGCTCAAAAAGTTACCAAACTGTGCATACCCTTTGACCCAGCAATGTTTCTATTGGGCTTAAATACCAAAGAAATCTTAAAGGAGGGAAAGGGCCCCACATGTGCGAGAATATTTGTGGCAGCCCTTTTTGTAGTGGCTAGAAACTGGAAACTGAATGGAGCCCATCAGTTGGAGAAAGGCTGAAAAAATTATGGTATATGTTATGGAATATTATTTTTCTATAAGAAACGACCAGCAGGATGATTTCAGAGAAGCCTGGAGAGACTTGCATGGACTAATGCTGAGTGAAATGAGCAGAACCAGGAGATCATTATACACCGCAACAATAATATTATATGATGATCAATTCTGATGGACATGGTTCTCTTCAACAATGAAATGTTTCAAACCAGCTCCAAATGTTCAGTGAAGAAAACCATATACAGCCAGAGAGGGGTATATGAAATGTAGACCACAACATAACATTTTCATGCTCTCTATTGATGTTTGCTTGCATTGTGTTTCCTTTCTCTGATTATTTCTTTCTTGTAGATATGATTTTTCTTGCACAACAATGATGTGTGGAAATAACGTATACATATATTCGATTTGTCAAGTATTTTAACATAATTAACATGTACTGGATTTCCTGCCATCTAGGGGAAGGGTGGGGAGTAGGGGGAAAAATTTGTAACAGAAAGCTTTGTAAGGGTTAATGTTGAAGAATTACCCATACATATGTTTTGCAAATAAAAAGTTTTAATAAAAAAGAAAAAAAAAGTAAAATTCATTTTATATTTAAAAAAAAGCAGAATTATATTGAGTCATTATTTCATATAGTTTTCTGCTGTGTGATGCACTGTGTGCATGAAAATATTTTTTTGTTTGCTTAAATTCACAAGAAAAAAGTAAATTAAAAATAATGCAAGATCAGAGTAATGCCAAAATGATGCTCTTTTTATAAAGGAGGAATACAACAGACATATACACAAAATTATAAAGGAAACAAATTGCACTGAAATATAATATCAAAGTATCTGTTTTACAGACCCCAGCTTAGAATCCCTGGATTAAAATATGGACATAGCTGATATATGGTATAGAAATTGGTAATTTAGCAATTACATTCAGTTGAGCCTTGACTCTGAGGCAGTGAAGAGCAACTATAGTTGCAAACATGTCCACAGGTCATCAGTTCCTGCCTATGTAACTGCTAAAATGATGAGAATTTTCAACAATTCACTGTTGACAGAACTTGCCACTATTATGAAAAAAAGGCTTAAGTTAGCAAAAATAAATTAACACATTTGTTAAGTACCTATTATGTTACAGAAACTGTGCTAGGTGCTAGAGACACAATCTTAAATGAATAAGCCCAAGAAACTTACACACTCTGTAACAGGCAACATTGTATACTTATAAAATAGGATACATATAATTTTTGGAAGGAAAAGTTTCATAGAGCTGGAGCTATGCTTTTTGGGTAAAACCACTGAGTCTAAAAGCAAAGATAATACAGGGGCATATTCTAAACACAGGGGACCCCTAGAGCATAGGACAGAGACAAATAATAGAATGCTGTGTGTGCACAATGATGAGGTCATTTTGACTGTAAAATTTTGGCTGTAAAATGCTTGAAAATGGTAATGGTTAACAAATTTAGAAAGGCAAGTTGAAAACAGGGCCTGAAGGACTTTAAATTGGAAAACAAAGGAGTTTGATCCTAGAGGGAATATGGACCCATCAGAATTGATTAAGCATGGTTTAGTTAAATACATTGCAAGAAAAACTAATAGATCCAGAACATGCAGATGGAAGAACACACATGAAATTATCAAACAATATTATATTCAAAACCATGCACATTACATATAATAGAGAAACACTGAAAGCATTCATATAAAAGTAAACATAAAAGGGAAGGAAAAAGATAAGAGTTTATATAGCATGCACTACAAACTAAGCACTTTACAAATACCATCTCATTTAATCTTCATAACAACCCTGTAATGTAGATACTATCATTACCCCCATTGTCAGAGAAAGAAATTGAAGCAAACAGACTGACTTGCCTAGATTGCCATAGCTGGTAAATGTCTGAGGTGAAATTTGAACTCATCTTTCTGACTCCAAGGCCATCACTCTAAGGCAATACCATCTGGCTGCACAAGCTTATCCACTCCTTTTACTCCTGTTTCACATTTTATAAATTTTAGCAATTGAAATAAAGTGTGAAAAAAAGAAAAAACAAGTAAACACAGTGATTTAGTAAAAATATCTTTATTAGTAGGTAGAATGGTCATATATTTAGAAAACAAAAAAAATTGAAGTAATAATGTCTTTAGGAAAGTAATGATATGAAAACCATGCATTTCCTCAAGCCATCATTAAGATCAAGGAAAATACCATTTATAGTAATTAAAAAATATACTATACATTTGGACATTAACTTATTGAGACCCACAAGAAAACAACTTCAAAATGAATTTGTCAGAAATCAAGGAATGATTAACTGAATTGAAGCAAATCTCTGGTTCAAAGTTAATAAAAATAGTAAAAAATATTAATAACCCCCACATTAATTTATGAATTCCATGCAACATTTATCAAAACACTAAGGCATTTTAGAGAATCTGATAAAGTCATAACAAAATTTGTATGGGAAATAGGTGTTTTTTTAAATCTACCAAAAAACCTAGCAATAGGAAAATTGCCCTACCTGTTTTCAAGAAATAAAGTAAAAATGAGAAAAAAAACTTTCTGATGCTATATATATATATGTATATATATATATATATATGTGTGTGTGTGTGTGTGTATATATACATACATATACATGCATATGTTATATGTATTATATATACACATATATACATATAAGCTCAAACAGAAGAGTTTGGCCTAATGAAAGTTTCTACTTTCAATATTTCCATCTGAGAGAATAGTCCCATTCAATTTAAGGACAAATTTAGAGAGAAAGGAAAAAGATGGATGAAAAGAAAAGATTGAGATATCCAGTATAACTAGAATCTTGATTAAATGATGGGTTAGTAGTATAAACAGCCTTGAAAGTTAAGTTGAAGGCAAGCTCCCAAATATCTGGAGCAATAATGCAAAATTTATTCAGTAAGCATTAGGGAATAAATGCAGTTTTTTGGGGAGTACAGGAATGTCATGACAAGACCAATAAATGAAGAAGGTGATTCATAAAGTGATGTAAAGATGATGAAAGGATAGGCTAGAATCAACAAGACCAATTAATATATTTCTATAATACTCTAAACAAGAGATATGTATGAATAAGGGAGGTTGCAATGGGAGTTAACATAAAATAACCAATATCAGAGACACTTACTAGGTATGGTAACCTAGTCAACGTCCTTTACTCAATTTGCCTCAGTTTCTTCATCTGTAAAATGAAAAATGGCTACCCCTCCAGTATCTTTGTCAAGAAAACTCCAAATGGGGTTACTAATATCTGGACATGACTGAAATGACTAAACAAGCCAATATGAGAGATACAAAGAAAATAGACACAAATAGGATTTGGCAATTAATTGAATATGACATACACATATATACAAACATATACATACAAAACACACTTATACATACTGATATATGTATACAATATAACCATATTTATATTTATATCTTTGTATTTGTGTGCCCATATGTATATGTATATACAGATATATATGTGTGTATATATATATATATATATATATATGTCTGTACATAAGTATATATGAAATGCAAGAACTCTTTGTATCAAATATAGTACCAGGTGGCAGGAGTAAGAAATTCTCTACTTTGAAATAGTTTATACTTTAATGGATGAGGTAAGGAATAAAAGAAATCATTCCAAAATTTAATGCCAGGTTCCAGTTATCCTAATGTATGTCTTACCACTAGATTCAGATGGCTCAGGAGGAGAGGATGAGGCTGATGACTTTGCACAGACCTCCCTCACTTAAATCGAAGTGACTTGCAAGTCATGGTATTACCTTCATGATGTAATTGCTCCTCTTTGAGAATGAAGAACAAAAATAACAATAACCGGGTTGTATTCCATGGGAACTAAGATCATGGAAAAAAATGAATAGCCCAGTTTCATTGAAGTAAAAGATATGCATAGGAGAAACATGAGAAATAACATAGAAACACTGGGGGAAAGAAGAAAATTTTGGAGGGAAATAAAAGTTCAGCTTTTGACATGTACTTGGTATGACATCCAAGTATTTATATAAGATTGGAACTCGATTGATTAAAAAAACAAGAGGCTTTTATTAAAAATACTATATACTCAAAAATGACATCTTCAGGTTTATGTTTTGTATTAAATCCTTTCCTTTTATGTATTCATGTGGACTGCTATAGCCAATATTGATTCACCATGATAAATATTCTGTTTAATTATAATATTTTCTAATTATCCTGTTGCTATTGCCTGATCTACATAATTGTCTCAATTATTCCTGTCACTTTGTCTCTGTTTATAACGGAGTAGCAGACATCCTAACTTATAAAATCTTTTTTTTTGTATTTATTTTTTTATTTATTAAAAGCTTTTTATTTACAAAACATATGAGTGATTTTTCTACATTGACCTTTGCAAAAACTTTTTTTTGTTCCAAGCTTTTCCCCTTCTTCCCCCCACCCCCACCCCTAGATGACAGGTAATCTAATACATGCTAAATATATTAAATTATATGATAAATCCAATATATGTATACATATCTATACAGTTATCTTACTGCACAAGAAACATCAAATCTAGAAAGAGAAAAAAAACAACCTAAGAAGGAAAACAAAATGCAAGGAAATATTCACAGAAAGCATTAAAATGCTGTGTTGTGGTTGACACTCAGTTCCCTCAGGCCTCTCTCTAGATGTATATGACTATCTTCATTGCTGAACAATAGGAACTGGTTTGAATCACGTCATTGTTGAAGAGAACCATGTCTATCAGAATTGATCATCTTATAGTCTTATTGTTGTGTATAATCTTCTCCTGGTTCTGCTGATTTCACTCAGCATCAGTTCATGCAAGTCTCTCCAGGCTTCTCTGAAATCATCCTGCTGGTTGTTTCTTACCGAATAATAATATTCCATGACATTCATATACCATAATTTATTCAGCCATTGTCCAATTGATGGGCAACCTTTCAGTTTCCAGTTTCTTGCCACTACAAAAAGGGCTGCCACAAACATGTTTGCACATATGGGTCCCTTTCCCTCCTCTAAGATTTCTTTGGGATATAGGCCCGGTATAAACACTGCTGTGTCAAATGGTATGCACAGTTTGATAACTTTTTGAGCATAGTTCCAGATTGCTCTCCAGAATGGTTGGATCCGCTCACAGTTCCACCAACAATGTATCAGTGTCCCATTAACTTATAAATTCTTAAAATTTTCTGATATCCTCTACTTAGGTGGTTGACTACTTAGGATATTCATTTCCTCTCAAGATTTTTTTTTGAAAGTACTATTAAAATTACAATACCATATGACTTTTCAAGAAACAAAATTCAAAAGAAAATATGAAAATGCAGATTGAACATCTGTATCATCAAACTCATTTCCTAAGGAAAGAATATAGAAAACCTCTCTTAGACCTCACACCTTATCTGAACTCCTTATTTTAGTATACTCTTTTCCACCCTTATTTTCCACTATCTTTCCAATGTGCCTCTTTTACTCCTACAGTGTTTGACTACTCCCTCTTTTCAACTTTCCTTTCCTCATTCTATTTCTTCTTCCTCCCCACCATCTTGTTTTACTGATATCTTTTTCATCCTTTAAGACATCCTTTAAGGGGGGCGGAGCCAAGATGGCAGAGTGAAAAGGTGACTTTCTGCCTCTCCTCCGATCTTCTCTCAAATCAACAACAAAATAAGCCTCTGAACTGATCTTCAAGTCAACAAACTCAGAAATATTTGGGCACGGTTCTCTGGATAACTTCACATCAGGTTAGTCGGGCTTGGACAGAGAGATAAATAGACGAACCCTGTGCAGGCCGGAAGTGAGGGTGGGACTCAGCTCAGCTCATCCTGGCACAAATTCTAAACTCCAAACTCCAAATTCCAAACACTTGGAGTTTATCTGGGGCACTCGGGACACTCTGCCCTGATTGAGGGCAGGTGTTCTGGCAGACTTGCCTTGTTTAAGGAGTAATTCGGACTTAGTCCTAGCCCCCACCGGCCCAGCACCTTAAGTCAACTCGCCGAAGTGCTCCAGGGCAAAGCCACCGTTTTTTTTCCCCTACTTTAAAGAGATATCCACGCTGTCTAAAAAAAAAAAGATAAAGAAGCAAAAGAGAGCTCTCACCATAGACAGCTTTTATCAAGGCAAAGAAACGACCCCAGATTCAGAGGTTCCTTTAGACAAAAATCCAGAGAAAATCAGCAAGGACCATCAATGGTCACCTTTTCAAAAGGCCTTTCTGGAAGATTGCATAAAGAACCTCAAAAGAGAGCTGGAGGATAAATAGGAAAATAAACTGAAATCAGTGCAAGAAGGATACAGTATCTTGCAAGAAGGATATGATGCCCTGCAAAAGAGATATGAAAAAGACACCAATTTATTAAAAAAATAAAATTAGTGAAGTGGAAAAAGAGTGAAATGAACAAATTGGCCAGTTACAAAAGGAGCTTAAAGAGGTAACTGAAGAAAACAACACTTTAAAAATAAGAATTGAACAAATGCAAGTGAATGACTCACTAAGACTTGAAGAATCTGTCAAACAAAAACAAAAAAAAAGACAAATTAGAAGAAAATATGAAATATCTCCTAGGAAAAACAACTGACTTGGAAAATAGATCTAGGATAGACAATCTAAGGATTATTGGACTTCCTGAAAGCCATGATGAAAAAAAGAATCTAAACACTATCTTCCAGGAAATCCTGAAAGAAGACTGCCCTGAGATTGTAGAATCAAAGGGCAAAATCACCATTGAAAGAATTCACCGATCACCTCCTGAAAGAGATCCCAAAATTAAGACCCCAAGGAATATCGTGGCTAAATTTCAGGACTATAGTACCAAGGAACAGATTCTGCTAGCAGCTTGAAAGAAACAATTCAAATACCAAGGATCAATAATTAGAATCACACAGGATCTGTCAGCTTCTACACTGAAGGATCGAAGGACTTGGAACCAGATATTCCGAAGGGCAAAGGAACTTGGATTACAGCCAAGAATAACCTATCCAGCTAGAATGAGCATTATCCTCCAGGGAAAAAGATGGTCATTCAATGATATAGGTGAATTTCACCTATTTCTAATGAAAAGACCAGATCTGAACAAAAAATTCGACACCCAAACACAGAACTCAAGAGATGTATAAAAAGGTAAAAAGGAAAGTACTCTTGAGAATTTTATTTTTACTAGGGGGATACTTAAAGTTTGGGGGTATAATTAACTAGATATTACTTTGATAATATGAAAAAGAGAACTAGAGGGGAAAAGGTTATCATACTAGGAAAAAGAGGGAAAAAGTGGTAAAATAAGATCTAAAAAAAAGGAGGTAAAAACAAGGTAAAATCACTTGAAGAGGCAAAGAAAACCTAATATAATTGAGAGAAAGAGGGGAGGGAGATGAGCATTGTGTGAATCTTACTTTCTTCAGGTGGGGCTCTAAAAGTGTATATCAGACATTTGATTTCACATAGAAACTTGTCTGTTGCTAGAGGGAAGTGGGAGGGAAAGGAGGAAAAGTAAGGGACAAACTAATAGAAGGGAAAATAGAAGAATCAGGGGAAAGGAGTAAAAACAGGGGGAGGGGATCTAAAGGGTGAAGTATTGTTTGGGGGAGGGGTCATCAAAAGCAAAGTACTGAGGAGGGGGGAAGGGAGAAAGGGGAAAGGAAAGGGGAAAACATAACTTAGGTAAATAAGATGGCAAGAAATAAAGAATTAGTTATTCTAACTGTGAATGTGAATGGGATGAATTCTCCCATAAAGCGGAAGCGGATATCAGACTGGATTAAAAACCAGAATCCCACAATATGTTGTCTACAAGAAACACATTTAAAACATAGTGACACATATAGGATGAAGGTAAATGGCTGGAGCAGAAAATATTATGCTTCAGGTGAACAAAAAAAAGCAGGGGTAGCAATCCTTATCTCAGATCAAGTAAAAGCTAAGATAGATCTAATCAAAAGAGATAAGGAAGGAAACTATATTTTATTAAAGGGTACCATAGATAATGTAGCAATATCTGTACTAAATATATATGCACCAAGTGCAATAGCACACAAATTCCTCGGGAGAAATTAAGAGAGATGCAAGAAGAAATAGACAGGCGAACGATACTAGTGGGGGATCTCAACCTTGCTCTCTCAGAATTAGATAAATCAAACTACAAAATAAACAAGAAAGAAACTAGGGAGATAAACCAATTGTTAGAAAAGTTAGGTATGATAGATCTATGGAGAAAGTTGAATGGAGACAGTAGAGAGTTTACTTTTTTCTCAGCAGTCCATGGAACCTATACAAAAATTGACCATGTGTTAGGGCATAAAAACCTCAAAATCAAATGCAGAAAGGCAGAAATAGTAAATGCATCCTTTTCAGATCATGATGCAATAAAAATCACATGCAACATAAGGCCAGGAGAAAATAAACCAAAAGGTAATTGGAAATTAAATAATCTAATCCTGAAGAATGAATGGGTGAAAGAGCAAATCATAGACACAATCAATAATTTCATCCAGGAGAATGACAATAAGGAGACAACATACCAAAATTTGTGGGATACGGCCAAAGCGGTTATAAGGGGCAATTTTATATCTCTAGATGCTTACTTGCATAAAATAGAGAAAGAAAAGATCAATGAATTGGGCTTATTATTAAAAAAACTAGAAAAAGAACAAATTAAAAACCCTCAATTAAATACCAAATTGGAAATTCTAAAAGTAAAAGGAGAAATTAATAAAATCGAAAATAAGAAAACTATTGAGTTAATAAATAAAACTAAGAGTTGGTTCTATGAAAAAACCAACAAAATAGATAAGCCTTTAGTTAACTTGATAAGAAAAAGTAAAGAGGAAAATCAAATTGTTAGTCTCAAGAATGATAAGGGAGAACATTCCTCCAATGAAGAGGAAATCAGAGCAATAATTAGGAGTTACTTTGCCCAACTTTATGCCAGTAAGTTTGATAATCTAAATGAAGTGGAGGAATATCTACAAAAATATAGATTGCCGAGGTTAACAGAAGAGGAAATAAATTATTTAAGTAGTCCCATATTAGAAAAAGAAATAGAACAAGCCATTAACCAACTCCCTAAGAAAAAATCTCCAGGGCCAAATGGATTTACATTTGAATTCTACCAAACATTCAAAGAACAATTGATTCCAATACTACACAAACTATTTGAGAAATTAGGGACAGAAGGTATACTGCCAGAATCCTTCTATGAGACCGATATGGTGCTGATAGCTAAACCAGGTAGGGTAAAAACAGAGAAAGAAAACTATAGACCAATTTCCCTAATGAATATTGATGCAAAAATTTTAAATAAGAT
>JAJPUD010013013.1:579-11040 GCA_023553655.1 Myrmecobius fasciatus
CAAACCAGTTCCAATTGTTCTTTGTAGAAGACCATATACACCCAGAGAGAGGGATATGAAATATGGACTCCAACATAACATTTTCATGCTCCCTATTGATGTTGCTTGCATTGTGTTTCTTTTCTCTGATTTTCTTTTTTTTCTTGTAGATAGGATTTTTCTTGCACAACTTGTCAAGTATTTCAACATTATTAACATGTAGTGGACTTCCTGCCATCTAGAGGAGGGGAGGGGACTGGGGGTAAAATTTGTATTGGAAAGCTTTGTAAAGATCAAGGTTGGGGAATTACCCATACATATGTTACACAAATAAAAAGCTTTAATTAAAAAAAAAAAAGAAAGTGGAGGGACAGTGGACCAATTTTGCAACAGAAGTTTTTGTTATTGCCAATGTTGAAAAATTACCCATGCATTTGTTTTGTAAATAAAAAGCTTCAATAAAAAATAGTAAAATAAAATAAAATGGCCCTGACATATTAGATTGGATTATCTGACACTTAAATATAGTTATATGTATAGCATAATAAGGAGTAAAAATAAATAACAAAACAGTGTTGCTTTGATCTTACAATAGCTTATATTTATTGACAGTTTTAAGATTTGCAAAATGTTTTCCTCCCAATAACTCATGATGTTGTTATGACAAACATTATTGCCATCATTCTATAAATAAAAAACCTGAATGTCAGACTAATTTAAGTGACTAATGATCAGCCACTAAAAGGTAGATTTGTAACCCATATCTCTATC
Source organism: Myrmecobius fasciatus (assembly GCA_023553655.1). Taxonomy (NCBI): domain Eukaryota; kingdom Metazoa; phylum Chordata; class Mammalia; order Dasyuromorphia; family Myrmecobiidae; genus Myrmecobius; species Myrmecobius fasciatus. The sequence goes on from JAJPUD010013013.1 coordinate 1,330, forward strand.
ACTTCAGAATAATTATAAACACGTGTAAAGATAAGTGGAACTTATGCAAATATTTAACTTAGTTAAAAACATTTGTGTCTCTGAAATTACACAGGCACTAATTAGAAATTCTGATGGAGAGATGATCTTATTGGTGCCTATGAAGGGAGAAATGCGCTAGCATTAATTACAACGTCAAATGTTAAGATGGAAGAAATTGAAGATTATATAAAAAGTTATGTGACTTATGAAGTTACTCTAATTTTCCTTTTTTACCCATTAATAGAATTTATTTTCCCTTTTGTCAATACAAATACATAATTTACCTAGTCTGATGAGGTAATTATCTGATTAAAATAAAAAACAAAATTAATTAAAATAAATAATGTATGATCAATGTTTATCTCATGAACTATTTTTGGTCCAAAATATAGTAGAGTTTGTTAACCAAATGAACAAACTTTGGATTAGGAACCAGAAAATATGAATTTCAGTCAATCTTACTTCTTCTAACTTATTTAGTTCATTATTCTTTTCTCTGGTGAGCCTCAGTTTCCTTATTTGTATATTGATGAGTTACATAAAGATTTTTTAAGGAGAGGGTATTCAATGCTTCTTACTTATTCTCTCTGACAATTTAACATCTTCCAAAATATTGTCTTTTCACAATATAAAAAAAATTTGCGAAATTGGAGTCAAATGACTGAATCAATATTTCACATTTATATCCATGTCTATGTATCTATTTATCTATAAGTAAATGTGTATATTGTTTATGTATATAATATTAAATATGTATTTATGTATATGCAAATATACAAATGTACACAAACATACATATATGTAAATAGATATATGATTAATTCATATATATGCGTAAATATATAATTTCTGTATTAAGGTACAGAAAGAATATTTGCCAATTTTACATTGTTTTTACCTCATTATTTTTCAGGTATAATCACTAAGTGTAATGTTTTAGCCATAGAAATAATTTTTTATCTTAAAAACATGGTGAAATATTATTATCCTTCTCTTACACCTCCTGCTTTTTTTTCATTATTTCAGTCCCATTTCCCTATCCAGACAAACTTGTATGCCCACTAGGAGAATACTTGATATGAATTTGTGTTTACACACTTTATTTTCCCCCCAAAGTATGTTTTTTATATATTTTTTTAATTTTTCATAGTAATTTCTCTTTGTTCTACTTTTTCCAGCATTTGTCTAAGTTGCTCATTTGGGATTCCGCATATTGGTTGAATAACAGAGTTGAGAAATCACATAGTTGGTCAGCTTATTTGCCCTTTACCTCCAAGATTTTGGAATACTATTCCTTTTTTTTTCTTTTGTTTTGGTTCTGAGATTGCTATTGTTTTATTACTATTTGTCCTATAATATCTATACTCATGAGGTCCTAGAAAGGTTTCCATTTTATCAATTTGATGGCATGAATATAAGCTTCATATATTAACAAAATGGAAAAGATAAAAGCAGTTTCTTATGTATTTTTAAATATATTTAGTCTTCATCTGATCTCTCAAATAGGTTTGTTTGTCAAAGTGAATTATATCATGAATAAAATAACTGGTATATTTTATAAAGTATAAAAAGTCAAGATGATTTGGGTCATAAATCATGCAGTATATTTGAATCTCTTTGTCAATGAGTTGATATTTTAATTGATTCTAGTTAGCAAATTTTGATCTGGTTGCAGTTAGCAATGATTCTCCTTTTGTCTAAAGGAGACTGAAATAGCAGATATATCTCAAACAATTTCTTATTAATGAAATTAAAAATGTCATATCAAGCCATCTACCCAATAAGATCATGCCTAATTTAAGTCCTGCCTTAGAATTTTTGTCCTCTGCTACATTTCTTAGTGGAAAATTCTTTCTCCTTTTTCTTGAATTTCCATCATGTCCTTTCTTGTAGTTGTAATCATTTACCTATTAAATGATGAAATGAGAAAATAGAGAGGTATTGTCAAAGAATAACAAAATTTCAGAATTGAAAGAGCTTAGGGATCACTTTGTTCAATCTCTCATTTTAAAAACAGAAAGACCCAAAAAGGTAATATGTTTTACCCAAGAAATTAACTAATTAGTAGCAGAGCTAAGTCCAAGAATCTAGGTTTCCTGACAGCTAATTTCCTTTAGACCCCATTCCCATAAATTGTGTTCCGTATATTTAAATTTGCTTCCTATGTATCTCTGAGTTTTAAGCTTCCCATTATTTCCCTCTTCTTTTCTACATTTCTTCCTTCCTTCCTTCCTTCCTTCCTTCCTTCCTTCCTTCCTTCCTTCTCTTCTTCTTTTTTCCCCTCCTTACCACATAGCAGAGTACCATATACATGGGAGGCAATTAGCAAATGTTTGTGGAATTAAACTGAATACAAGTTATTAATAAGTTTAATGTGGTAAGAAATAAAGTTAGAAAGTTGATCTTTAAAGACTACATCAAATAACCTTAGTGAGTCGCTTGTAATTACTAGCTTTTAAAATTTTATAAACCTGTTTTCCTTTCTTTCTATAAATGATAAAATTCAAGTACACAAATAAATCTGTAATCTTTGACAAATTATAGAATATTTATGGAGGACTAGCACATCTGTAATAGACAGGCCTTAGACCTATTGGTGAGTTAGGGGTATGTTTAGGCAAAGCAGGTGAATATTTCTCCCAGTAGAATTGAGAGGACAAAAAATTATTTGTTCCAATGTTCTTGGAGACAGCTGAAGCAGGAACTATGAGGTACTTAGAGGTTGGTCAGCCATCAAAGCCAACAAGGTCATCTATTTCATTCTGGTTCATTCCCATCATCTTGACTTTGACTTGCCACTTGATTTCAGAAATTCTGGAAAAGAATGTGAGACTGATGACATTGTCTAATCTTAACTTAACTCCAGTCAAATGCAAATCAAGGCATTAACCAGTGATATTATTGGTTCTCTTCAAAAATGAAAGCAGACCAGTGATGCAGATAAAAAGCCACTTAGGCATGATTATGTTTTGTGACTTTTGTACAAATAGAAGGTGAATGTTGCCTATTAAATTTTACTCATTCTTGCCACGTGTTTAGTTCGTTTTCATGGAAAAGCTCAATGGGTTCTCCATCCAACTATGTAAAACAATCTACACAACAGATATTTTCCACTCAGTTGATTTTTCCCTGTATTTGTTTGTAACTAGACCAAACTCACGAGCAGTTGTGGATCCCATTTAGGAAACTACAATGATCTTAGCTTAATACAATCAGCACAATGTTTTGTGGAAATAAGAACATCTGAAGATCCTCACCAACCAAAATGGATCTCTCTTTAAATTTGATTCTGATGAGTTTTCTCCATGAAAGAAGTGAATAACTTTGGTGAGCAAATCTTCAAACAAGGTTATCTCATTTGTTTTATATTTTAATAATTATATTAAAATTTATAATTTAATCTTGTGCAATTTTGAAAAATGCACAGAAGATAATTTATTGGAGAAAAGCTTTTAAGGTAGTGTTTTACTCTACTAAGTAAAATACTACAAATAATAAATAGAGTGGGATCTTGTAATTCTGTGTATTTTCTAGTTAGTTGGAAAGGTAGAGATATTTTTAAAAGCCTGATTGCATGTTTTTAATGCTGATTTCCACACATGTTGTAGATCATCATAACATTTTTATATAGATACAAAAGTATATGTTCAGAAATTATTAATGTTTTTTCACATTTTTGGTTTTGTGTAACAATGAGATTTTCCCACATCTGTGCTATCTCTCTCTCCTTCAAATAACTTTTGGATTGTCGCTCAAAAATTTTCTAAAAAATAACTTGTTATGAACCTCTGTTGAAGAGTCTTGGTCTAGTTCAACTTCAGTTGATTTTCCCATATTTGTTCTCTTCAGTATCATTTCCTTTTTGTTTATAAGTAAATTGGAGGCTGCTAGCTTTCTAGGATACCATCATACGGGGGGTCAACTGGGTTGTGGGATGAAGGGGTGGGAGATATTCCTGCCCCTCCCTAATAGCCTTCCTGATCTCCCAACTCCCACTCTCCTTTTGTTCTAGCTATATCGTGATTCTCTCACCTTCATATAGAAAAATCTAGGCTCTGGCAATGGCACACCAACAAGTGCTCTACTGACTTCTGATGTCTATCATGTTACCCCTCACCCAGAAGAGTGAGGCCAGGACTATGGGTGCTTGATGTTTCCTGGTACTCACCTCTGAAGTGAAATGCATTCCTAGGGTACCAGGAGTACCATATCCCAGGAACCTCCTTCTTCAACATCAAGGAGTTCTAGTACCAAGAGTCTCCATACAAAAAGGATGCTCCCCAATTAAGCCAATTTTGACAGTAATGTAGGTCACCTAAGCATCTGCAATAGCATGCCCAAGCATTATCAGTTAGTGGACTCCCTGATTTGGGAGAGGTACTTGGGAACAGAGGCCTAACCTGATAGAAAAGACCTGTAACCTGTGTTCTGATGAGTCTTCTCTATGACAAAAGTAACTAACTTTGGTTATTCATTTTCACAAAGTTCCTGACAACGAAAGACTTTGATAAGACTCCACAGGAGAGCTGGGCTATGTTCAAAGTAAAGAAACCTGACTTCTGAAAGCCATTCATGGCCATCATTTTTAAGAAGATCACCACTTGCAACATTTCCCTTACCTCCTATCTCTGTGACAAGACTGGCTTAACTGTCTGTGATGGCTTCTACTCTGGGTTGTTCTGGTGAGAATCCCCTCCATTCCACCCCACAAGCTTCATTTCTCTTAGTGGAAGAAAGGGAAATCCTGAGCAGGGATGGGGAAAAGATGTGACTTGACCCTCTCCCTGCTCTCTTATACTCTCATAAATCATCACGTGGGCCATTATGAATCTAGGGGTCCATCTTTGAGTTAGCTACAATTCTCTCTGAAACGATGTTTTTGTTGTTGTTGCTGCTCTTTTGTTCTTTTGTTTGTTTTTTCTTGATCAGTTTTTGTAAAAGGGATAAAAGAGTTTCAGGAATGACTATCTCAAGACTTTTCTCATCCTCCTTTGTCAGCTTTGGAATAAATTTTTCCCTTCCTAAAAACAAATAATGAAACCTGCAGATGTAATATTAAAGTTCAAATGTGAATGAATATTGATGCAAAAATTTTAAATAAGATATTAGCTATGAGATTACAGAGAGTCATCCCCAGGATAGCACACTATGACCAAGTAGGATTTATACCAGAGATGCAGGGCTGGTTCAATATTAGGAAAACTATCAGCATAATTAATTATATTAATAACCAAACTAACAAAAAACATATGATTATCTCAATAGAAGTAGAAAATGCATTTGCTAAAATCCAATACCCCTTCCTATTAAAAACACTAGAGTATAGGAATAAATGGGCTTTTCCTTAAAATGATCACTAGCATCTATTTAAAACCATCAGCAAGCATCATATGTAATGGAGACAAACTAAAACCATTCCCAATAAGATCAGAAGTGAAACAAGGCTGGCCACTGTCACCATTACTATTTAATATTGTATTAGAAATGTTAGGTTTAGCAATAAGAGAAGAAAAAGAGATAAAAGGAATTAGAGTAGGTAATGAAAAAACCAAATTATCACTCTTTACAGATGACATGATGATATACTTAGAGAACCCTAGAGACTCAACTAAAAAACTACTAGAAACAATTCACAACTTTAGCAAAGTTGCAGGGTTTAAAATAAATCCACATAAATCATCAGCATTTTTATATATTACCAAGAAAATTCAGCAGCAAGAGATACAAAAAGAAATTCCATTCAAAATAATGGATGATAGCATAAAATATTTGGGTATCTATCTGCCAAGGAAAAGTCAGAAACCATATGAACTAAAATACAAAACACTTTCCACACAAATGAGATCAAACATAATTAATTGGAAAAATATTAAGTGCTCATGGGTAGGCCAAGCGAATATAATAAAAATGACAATATTACCCAAACTAATTTACTTATTTAGTTCCATACCAATCAAACTCCCAAGAAATTATTTTACAGATCTAGAAGAAATAGTAGCAAAGTTCATTTGGAAGAAAAAAAGGTCAAGAGTTTCAATGGAATTAATGGAAAAAAAAACAACACTGATGAAAGTGGCCTTGCTGTACCAGATCTAAAACTATATTGTAAAGCAGAAATCATCAAAAAACATTTGGTACGGACTAAGAAATGGAGTAGTCGATCAGTGGCATAGGTTGGATCTCAGGAAAAAGTAGGCAATAACTGTAGCAATTTAGTGTTTGATAAACCCAAAGACCCCAGGTTTTGGGATAAGTACTTACTATTCAACAAAAACTGCTGGGAAAATTGGAAACTAGTGTGGAAGAAATTAGGGTTTAACCCACACCTAACACCACAGACCAAGATAAGACCTAAATGAGTTCATGATTTGGATACAGTGATATTATAAGCCAGTTAGAGGAACAAAGTACAGTTTATTTCTCAGACCTGTGGAGATGGAATAAATTTATGTCCAAATAAAAACTCAAATTCTTATTTGAACACCAGATAGATAATTTTGACTTTATTAACTTAAAAAGGTTTTGTACAAACAAAACTAATGCATACAGGATTAGGAAGTAATCAATAAATTGGGAAATCATATTTACATTTAAGGGTTCTGATAAAGACCTCATTTCTAAAATTTATAGAGAATTTTCTCATATTTATAAGAATTCAAGCCACTCTACAATCGATAAAAGGCCAAAGGATATGAACAGACTATTTTTCAGAGTTTTACATCTGGTACAGCTAGACCACCCTCATTTGCATTTTTTCATTAATTCGCTGGAAATTCTTGACCTTTTCTTTTTCCAGATGAATTTTGTTGTTATTTTTTCTAGGTCAGTTAAAAAACTGCTTGAGAGTTTGATTGGTATAGCACTAAATAAAAAGATTAGTTTAGGTAGTATTGCCATCTTTATTATATTTGCTCGACCTATCCAAGAGCACTTGATATTTTTCCAACTGCTTAGATCTGACTTCTTTTGTCTGTAGAGTGTTTTGTAGTTTTGCTCATATAGATCCTGACTATCCCTTGGCAGATATATTCCCAAATATTTAATACTATCAACAGTAATTTTAAATGGAATTTCTCTTTGTATCTCTTGCTCTTGCATTTTGTTGGTGATGTATAAAAATGCTGATGACTTATGCGGATTTATTCTGTATGCTGCAACTTTGGTAAAGTTGTAGATTAATTCTAATAGTTTTTTAGTTGATTCTATAGGGTTCTCTAAGTAGACCATCTTATCATCTGCAAAGAGTGATAATTTGGTTTCCTCATGACCTACTCTAATTTCTTTAATCTCTTTTTCTTGTCTTATTGCAAAGGCTAACATTTCTAATACAATATTGAATAGTAATGGTGATAGTGGGCAACCTTGTTTCACCCCCGATCTTATTGGGAATGGTTCCAGTTTATCACCATTACATATGATGCTAGCTGATGGTTTTAAATAGATGCTACTGACTATTTTAAGGAAAAGTCCATTAATTCCTATACTCTCTAATGTTTTTAGTAGGAATGGATGTTGGATTTTATCAAATGCTTTTTTCTGCATCTATTGAGATTATCATATGTTTTTTGTTAATTTGGTTATTGATATAGTCAATTATGTTAATATTTTTCGTAATATTGAACCATCCCTGCATTCCTGGTATAAATCCTATTTGCTCATGGTGTATTATGCTGGGAATGATTTTGCGTAATCTCTTTGCTAATATTTTATTTAAGATTTTGCATCAATATTCATTAAGGAGATTGATCTATAATTTTCTTTCTCTGTTTTTGTTATACCTGATTTAGTTATCAGTACCATGTCGGTGTCATAAAAGGAATTTGGTAGGAGTGCTTCATTCTCTATTTTTTAGAATAGTTTATATAATATTGGAGTTAATTGTTATTTAAATGTTTGGTAGAATACACATGTAAATCCATCTAGTCCTGGGGATTTTGTCTTAGGGAGTTGATTAATGACTTGCTCTATTTCTTTTTCTAAAATGGGACTATTTAAGTAATTTATTTCCTCTTCTGTTAATATGGGCAATCTATATGTTTGTAGATATTCCTCCATTTCACTTGTTATCAAATTTATCGGCACAAAGTTGGGCAAAGTAACTCCTGATTATTGCTATAATTTCCTATTCATTGGTGGAAAGTCCTCTCTTTTCATTTTTGAGACTAACAATTTCATTTTCCTCTTTCCTTTTTCTAATCAAATTAAATATTTTTTTTTATTTTGTTGGTTTTTCCATAAAACCAAATTTTAGTTTTATTTATTAATTTAATAGTTTTTTTTTTACTTTCAATTTTATTAATCTCTTTTTTTATTTTTAGGATTTCAAGTTTGGTATTTGATTGGAGGGTTTATTATGATCTTTCTCTAGCTTTTTTAGTTGCCACCCCAATTAATTGATATTGCTACATTATCTATGGTACCCTTTAATAAAATATAGTTTCCTTCCTTATCTCTTTTGATTAGATCTATCTTGGCTTTTACTTGATCTGAGATAGGATTGCTACCCCTGCTTTTTTTTTGTTCACCGGAAGCATAATAGCTTCTATTCCAGCCTTTTACCTTCATTCTATATGTATCACTATGTTTTAGATGTGTTTCTTGTAGACAACATATTCTGGGATTCTGGTTTTTAATCTAGTCTGCTATCTGCTTCCGCTTTACGGGAGACTTCATCCCATTCAAATTCACAGTTAGAATAACTAATTCTTTATTTCCTGCCATCTTATTTACCCAAGTTACGTTTTTCCCTTTCCTTTCCCCTTTCTCTCTTCCCCCCCTCAGTATTTTGCTTTTGATGACCCCTCCCCAAAACAATCCTCCCCCTTTTAGAGCCCCTCCCACCTTTTTTTTACTCCATTTTCCTGATTCTTTTATTTTCTTTCCTATTGGTTTATCCCTTTCTTTTCCTTCTTTCTCTCCCACTTCCCTATAGTGAAGGATAAGTTTCTCTGTGAAACCAAAAGTGTCTGATATACACTTTTAGAGCCCAATCTAATGAGATAAGATTTACACAATGCTCATCTCCCTCCCTTCTTTCTCTCTATAATATTAGGTTTTCTTTGCCGCTTCATGAGTTTTTACCTTATTTTTACTTCCTTTTTTTTAAATCTTATTTTACCACGTTTTTTCCTCTTTCCCTCAGCATGATAACCTTTCCCTCTCCAGTTTTTTTTCATATTATCAAAGTCATATCTAATTATACCCACAATCTTTAAGTATCCCCATAGTAGAAATAAAGTTCTCAAGAGTCCTTTCCTTTTTACCTTTTTATGCTTCTCATGAGTCCTGTGTTTAGAAGCCAAATTTTTTGTTCAGATCTGGTCTTTTCATTAGAAATAGGTGAAATTCATCTATATCATTCAATGACCATCTTCTTCCCTGGAGGATAATGCTCATTCTAGCTGGATAGGTTATTCTTGGCTATAATCCAAGTTCCTTTGCTTTCAGAATATCTGGTTCCAGTCCCTTCGATCCTTCAATGTAGAGGCTGACAGATTATGTGTGATTCTAATTATTGATCCTTGGTATTTGAATTGTTTCTTTCTAGCTGCTAGCAGAATCTGTTCCTGGGTGCGATAGTCCTGACATTTAGCCATGATATTCCTTGGGGTTTTAATTTGGGGGTCTCTTTCAGGAGGTGATTGGTGAATTCTTTCAATGGTGATTTTGCCTTCTGATTCTACAATCTCA
>JAJPUD010013013.1:16040-46338 GCA_023553655.1 Myrmecobius fasciatus
GGGCAAAATAGTTTCTAATTATTGCTTTAATTTCTTTTTCATTGGTGGTAAGCTTACTCTTTTCATTATTGATGCTGATGACTTGTTTTTTTCCTTTCTTTCTTTTTTCTAATCAAGTAAACTAAAGATTTATCTATTTTGTTGCTTTTTTACAAAACCAACTCTGAGTTTTATCAATTAGTTCAATAGGTTCTTTAGTTTCAATTTTATTAATCTCTCCATTGAGTTTCAGAATTTCTAATTTGGTACTTAATTTACTTTTTCCTAGCTCTTTTTTAGTTGCAGCGAAATTCATTGATCCTATCTTTCTCTATTCCATTTATGTAGTGAGTTAGAGAGGAAAAAAAATTAACCTAAAGACTACTTTGGCTGCATCTCATAGGTTTTGGTATATTGTCTCATTATTGTCATTATCTTGGATTAAATTATGGATTGTTATCTTAGAGGAGGGAAAGGGACCCACATGTGCAAGAATGTTTGTGGCAGCTCTTTTTGTAGTGGCTAGAAACTGGAAACTGAAGGGATGCCCATCAATTGGAGAGTGGCTGAATAAATTATAGTATATGAATGTTATGGAATATTATTGCTCTGTAAGAAATGACCAGCAGGATGATATCAGAGAGGCCTGGAGGGACTTGCATGAACTGATGCTGAGTGAAACGAGCAGAACCAGGAGATCATCATACACAGCAACAACAGTATTACATGATGATCAATTCTGATGGACATGGCTCTCTGCAACAAAGAATTGTCTCAAACCAGTTCCAATTGTTCACTGAAGAAAACCATATACACCCAGAGAGAGGGATATGAAATATGGACCACAACATAACATTTTCATGATCTCTATTGACATTTGCTTGCATTGTGTTGCCTTTCTCTGATTCTTTTTTTTCTTATAGATAGGACTTTTCTTGCATAACTTCTCAAGCATTTCAACATTATTAACATGTAGTGGACTTCCTGCCATCTAGGGGAGGGGAGGGGACTGGGGGTAAAATTTGTAATGGAAAGCTCTGTAAAGATCAATGTTGGGGGACTACCCATACATATGTTATACAAATAAAAAGCTTTAATAAAAAAATTATGGATTGTTTCTGTGATTTATTGTTTGAGCCACACATTTATCAGAATTGGATTATTTTATTTCCAACTAGTTTTTAGTCTTTCTTTTTCTGGTGCTTCATATAATTTTTATTGCATTGTAGTCTGAAAATGAAACATTTTTATTTCTGGTTTTCTGCATTTGATTGTGAGATTTTTTATGCCCTAATACATGGGCAATTTTTGTGTAGGGTCTGTGCACTGCAGAGAAAAAGGTTCATTCCTTTGTGTTCCTATTCAATTTTCTCTAGATTATGTCAAATTTAGGTTTTCCCTAGTTTCTTTCTTGTTTATTTTGTGGGTTGAGTTCCCTCATTAATATCCTTTTGCTTTCTATTTCTTCCTGCAGCTGACTTAATATATTCTATATCACATGCTCTACCACTCCATTCATATACATTTAGTATCCTTAACAGTGCATTGTTTACAATACAGTTTATCAAGATTTATTTTCGTTCCTTATCTTTTATTTAGACCTATTTTTATTTTTGCTTTATCTGAGATCAGAATCCCTAACTCTACTTTTTTTTTAACTTCAGCTTAAACATAATAAATTCTGTTCCAGCCTTTTACTATTACTCTATTTGTGTCTCTCTGTGTCAAATGTGTTGCTTGTAAACAACATATTGTCAGACTCTGTTTTTTAATCCACTGTGCTATTTCCTTTAGTTTTATGGAAGAGTTCATCCCAGTCATGTTCACAGTTATGATTACCAGCTCTTTATTTCCCTCCATCCTATTTTCTCCCCTGTATATACTTTTTTCTCTCTTTCTACTGTCCTTTTTAGTGATTTTTACCCATCCTACCCAGTATCTTATCTCCTATCACCACTTCACATTCTCTTAGTAGTGTTTTTTAACCCACCCCTTCCACTGTCTTATCTTCAATCATCCCTCCCCTCTTCTTTTACCTTTTATTCTTAGTGTTTCTGCCCTCCCTTCTATTCAGTCCCTCCCTTTTCTTTCCTATATATTCTCCTATTTTTTTATACTTAGATAAATGTCTTTGCTCAGCTTAATGATCAAGTTATTCCCTCTTAGACCCAAAACTGATGAGAATGAGATCAAACTTCAGACAATGTTCATCCTCCTCCTTTCTTTCCCTAGATAGGTTTTTTGTGCCTCTTCATATTATCTAATTTGTCCTATTATACTTCCCCTTTCTATTTCTTCTAGCACAGACATTTTTCTACCCCTTAATATCTTTTTTCTTTGATATCATCATATCAGAATCCATTTCCAACCATACCCTCCATTCATGTGATGCCTTCCTCTGTCTGAACCTATAACTGTAACAGATACGGTTCTCAAGAATTAGAGATACTGTTTTCCCATTAAGGGATGAAAACTGTTTAACCTTTAAATAATATATATTTTCTCTGTTTACTTTTCTATGTTTCTTTAAGTCTTGAGTTTGTAAATTGAAATTTCTGTTTAATTCTGTTTTTTAATTAATAGAAATAATTGAAAGTGTTTTACTTCACTGAAGATCCATGGCCTCCTCTGAAAGATGGCGTTCAGTCTTGCTGGATAAGTTAAGTCTTGGTTGTAACCATAGGTGCTTTACCTTCTTAAATATGGCATTCCAGGCCCTCCAATCTTTTATTGTAGAAGTTGTCAGAAACTTGGTAATACTGCATGTTGCTTCTTAATATTTGAATTGTTTTTGTGTGGTAGCTTGCAGTAATTTTTTTCTTTGAGATTGTAGTTCTGGAGTTTTGCATCTATGTTCTCTGGGGTTTTCCTTGTGGGATTTCTACCTGAAAGTGAATGATGGATTCTGTCAATGAGTATTTCTGCCATGTTCTAGAATATTAGGGAATATTTCATTGATGATCTCTTGAAGAATGTTATCCAGGCTCTTTTTTCAATCATGGTCTTCATGTAGACCAATAATTTTTAAAGTGTCTCTTCTGCATCTATTTTTCATGTTGAGTTTTCACATTGTCTTCCATTTTTTCATTCTTTTTCATTTGTTTTACTGATTCTTGATATCTCATAAAGTCATTTACTTCCATTTGCCCTGATTTAGTTTTTAATGCATAATTTTTTTCAGTTAGCTTTTGTTTGTCTTCTTCCATTTGAAGGTGTTGTTTTCTTCAGAGGATTTTTTTTTTTTGCATTTGTCCAATTGAATTTTTTAAGGAATTGGCTTCCCTTTCCAAGCTGTTTACTCTCTCTTGCATATCTGTAATTTCTTTTCTCATTTTTTTCTTCTACCTCTCTTATTTGCCTTTTAAAATCTTTTATGGGCAGTTCCAAGAAGCCTCTTTGAGCTTCAGACCAATTCATATCACAATTTGAGATTTCCTCTGTAGACATTTTGTCCTTGTCTGAGTTGGTGTTTTGGTCTTCCCTGTCACTATAGTAGCTTTCTGTGTTCAAAGTTCTTTTCTGTTTCTTCCTCATTTCCTTTTCTTTTCTTTTGTATTTCTTCTTTTTTTTTTCTTTTGACTTTTATGGTTGAGCTCTGGCACAAAGGAAGAACCATCCCAATTTTCCTGTGCAGCTCTAAATTTGACTTTAAACACAAAGGCTCTTTTTGTTTTCAGAGGGTAGATTTATCTACTCCTTTCAGGAAACACACTGGTTTCCCAGAGTTTGCCTTCTGCACTGGGACTGGAGGCTGTGGCATTGACCTGCTCCTCTACTCAGCCATAACTGAGGGCCTCGTTTGCTGATTTGCTGTGATTAAGATCCTCTCAGTGACTGAATCTGTCTGAGCTGTGATGAGCACATTTTCCACCTCAGTAAGAATGACTTTTTAAGTTTTTCCAGTCTATCTTGAACCCAAAGAATGGTTTCATTCCATCAGATTCTACTCAGAGGCTTGGCTTCATGTTGTTTTCAAGAGAAAGTGGGATATCTTTTTGACTTCACTCTGCCATCTTGTCTCCTCCACTGGAAATCCCTTCCTTTCTCTTTTCAAATCAGAGATCTCCTGAGTAATAATTAGATTTTCTTGTAATGATCAAGTATAGGCTAACAAGAATTGCATGACTTCTCTGAGAATTATTATTCACTGATTCATATCAGAATATGAAAATAAGGGATATGGCTCTTTGAGCAAAATAGAGATATTGAGATAGCAGTACTCTAATGACAGTAATGTTGAAGGGCAATTAAAGGGCATACTAGAGATTAACCATGGTCTGAGTAGCTCAGCACAAAACATCTTCAAACTAATTAGTAAATTCAATCTTCTTCCAGAAGTTTAAGGAGGACAACACACATAATTTTGAAGGGCAGTAAATTTCTTTCTTATATGTATCAGTTAGGATTTCCTGTTTTTCATGTGAGTTTTTGGGACATTTGTACTCATTTTATATGTACATGTATGTACATATGTACATCTACATACCTGTCAAAAAAGGTATGCTATTATGCTTGTTCTTTAGACTAAGAAATTCAGGGGATCTTTGTAAATATAGGACTATATCAAGGTCAAATGTCTTTCCTCAGAGTATTTTTTTCATGGGAAGTATAGAAAAGTAATACTTGCTCCCAGAACAATGAATGAGGAAAACAAGCCTTGAAATTTGGAATAGAAAGAAACCATGAATAGTGTGTCACACATAATAAAAAGCAAAAAAAGTTGTCTTACTGCCTATATATGCAAATACCTAACCATATTGCCTTTTCAGAGAGTTTCAACACTTGATTTTCTGTGCATGAGTTGTCATGTGTGTTTGTGTGTGTGTGCATGCGCATGTATGTGCATGTGTATGTGTATGTGTATGTATATGAAATATTGTATACGAATTTGGTAAATGAGTGACTGACCAGTGACATGTCATACTGACTGTCCAGTAACAGTAGCCATATAAAGGTACAACTTCTACTCTCTACTTTATAATTGTAAAGAAAATTATATAAGACACTCAAAAATAAGAACTATGGAATAAGGCAACAAAAATTTACAGAACGTATCATAAATACAGAATATTGTACAAAAATTATACAAATGAAAATGATGAGAAAATAATTGTCATTTCTCATTTCCCCTAAACACTTAAGATAAATAAATAATAATTTTAATTTTTAATATATCATTTTTAATCTCTTTAAAGTTCCAAAAATATTTTATTTCAACCCTGTTTTAATGAAGAAAATAAAATCCAATTCATAGTATTAAAATCAAATGTAATAATTTAAAAACAAAATAAAAAGTTCTATGTTATATTATAATAAATGATAATCAAATTAGTGGATATTACTGTGACAAAATATACATCTAATGCTACTATTTTTAAAATTATTAAATGTGGGGCAGCTAGGTGGTGCAGTGATAGAGCACCAGCCCTGAAGTCAGGAGGACCTGAGTTCAAATCTTGGTCTCATACACTTCCTAGCTGTGTGACCCTGGGCAAGTCACTTAACCCCAATTGCCTCAGCAAAAAGCAAAAAAAAAATATTAAATGTTGTAGAAACAACATATGTTACTCAATAGTGGAAGAGTAACGAATTTATGGGAATCACAAACAAATGCAAATGTGGGTGAATATTGCAGTACTTTCAAAGATTATGACTTTAGTGGTGTGGTAATTTCCAATAATAGACATACATTGCATGCAATAACAAAGTCTAGATTATTTCTAAAATCACTGACAACTATATGTATTACTTTGCAAATCAAGATTAAAAACCATTTGGTCAAAAGCAAGCACAATTTGAAGGACTAGATCTTGGTGATGAATCATACATACATACAGTCTGTCCTCTGTTTCCTATTAGAGCTTTGCTTTTAGCTTTTCCACTTCAGTAGGACTAACAAGAAATCATACTATTGTGGCATAACTTTCAAGAGTTCCAAATAAAGCCCATGTTATTGTCAAAAAGCAAAGTATGACATTAATGTGAATAATAGAAAGGAACTTCAATGTATAAATGCATCTCTGATTTCAATGTGGCTACTCCTTCAAACAGTTTAGCTAATAATTCACCTATGTAGTTTTTCTTTAATTGTAATTGTCTTAGACCATCCCAAAGAAAGCAGAAAAAGATACTGGGGACTCTTGCAATGTGCTGGGGAATTTTTGCTAGATTTCTTAACATCCTTTAGATGCCAGGGATCATACAGGATATCTATTGATCATATGTAGATATTTATCAGTAAAACAGATTAGGATCAACATTTCTCCACAGTTTTTTTTTTATATCACTATTAATTGGAATTTTTCTCCTAGGATGCTGCAACCTGTTTACATTTACCACAATCTCCAATTTCCTTTGATAAAGCTAAACTTTAAATTCATCAAAGGCTATAATATTTTGTGAGTCATAGCCATGCAGTACTACCAGTTAAATCCTGATATTATTTTTTTTCTTTTTTTTCTTCTTTTTTTTAAAATTTTATTTTATTTGCATAACATATGTGTGGGTAATTCTTCAACAATAACCCTTACATAGCTTTCCGTTACAAATTTTCCCCCCAACTTCCCCACCCCTTCCCTAGATGGCAGGATATCCACTACATGTTAATTATGTTAAAATATTGGCAAATCGAATATATGTATACATATTTCCAAACTTATCATTGTTGTGCAAGAAAAATCTTATCTACACAAACGATATATCAGATAAAGGAAACACAATGTAAGCAAACATCAATCAAGGAGTATGAGAATGTTATGTCGTGGTCCACATTTCGCATCCCTCTCTCTGGGTGTATATGGCTTTCTTCAGTCAACAATTGGAGGTGGTTTGAAACATATCATTGTTGAAGAGAGCCATGTCCATCAGAATTAATTGTCATATAGTACTGTTGTTGCCATGTATAATGATCTCCTGTTTCTGCTCATTTCACTCAGCATCAGTTCATGTAAGTCTCTTCAGGCATCTCTGAAATCATCTTGCTGGTCATTTCTTACAGAACAATAATATTCCATAACATTCATATACCATAATTTATTCAGCCATTCTCCAATTGAAGAGCATCTATTCAATTTCCACTTTCTAGCCACTACAAAAAGGGCTGCCACAAACATTCTTGCACATGTGGGGCCTTTTCCTTTCTTTATGATTTCTTTGGGATATAAGCCCAATAGAAATGCTGCTGGGTCAAAGGGTATGCACAGTTTGATAACTTTTTGAGCATAGCTCCAAATTGTTCTCCAGAATGGCTGTATCCGTTCACAGCTCCACCAACAATGCACCTGATATTATTTTTTAAAACCTGTCATTTCAATAAGAATTTGAGGTCATTGAAAACAATGTTTAATTCTACATGTGAAATAAAACTTTTTTTTTCTCCCTGGATTCAATTCTGTGATACATTCATTATCTATTCATCGTTTATTTATGATGCTAAATAGATACATAACTTTAGACATGCTGGCAGATGAAAGCTATGGGTTATCCTTCCATGTGAAAGTTTCAATAATATTCTTTAACTGTTTGTATTATTTTTTGTGGATACTCAAGCCAAATTATTAAATTATGCCATATGTCATTTTTAAGGTTATGTAATATCAGAGAGCTATCAACTAAAACAGAAATAGCTGGGGGATATTATCATCCATCAAGTCTCTCTCTTTCATTCAAAGTTTATGTGAGATATCCTAAATGACAGTGGAAAACATTTTGCTTTGTGATATATATCATAATAACAATAGACGATAATGAAACAGTATTATATCTATTTTTATATATTTTAAAGAATCTTGTGTGATTTTAATATCAATGGGAGGAAACCTATTGAAATAGATTCTTTTTTGAGGTGACATTTTATTGTGTATGCCTATAGACAAATCATTTCCAATCAGAGAAAATATAAAAATGATTAGCAAATTAAATAGAAAATTTAAAATTAGAAGATTTGAAATGTAGTTGTCAGTTCCTAGGTGACCTATTAAAGGTATATATCAATAGCGAAAATCACGAAATGGATAAAACAGAAGACACTACTGTTGACTATAATGTTTTACTGAGAAAATTTTACTTATGTAAATTGGGAAACAGATGGAAAGCAAAATTACCTAGAAATCTTCATATCAGACAGCACTTACCTTCTTTCCAAGAGGAAAGATTTAGCAGACAAAGTAAATCCTAGTTTATATGATGCTTTTTTGGGGAGAATCTTAAAAATACTTATATACACCAAGTAGATAAAAAAGGAAAAAAGTGTGTCAAGGTTTTTAATCAAACACTTTACTTCAACTACAGACAATGCAGTCACCTTATATAGATTCTGACATTATGATGTATGCATGGGAAATTAAAAAGGCACTACATTTGTAACTCAAATTGATCAGGAATTATTATTATAAATATGGATTTCTATATTGATATAGAAGGAGCTTTGCCTATTTTATGCTGCTAGATGCACATTCATAGGGATGATTTTATTGAGTTTATGACATTTATTCAATCTTAATTAAATGCTCTCACATGGTTTACATTGTACTCATTTATAACCCATGTGCATATGTGTGTGTGTGTGTGTGTGTGTGTGTGTTTGTGTGTGTGTGTGTGTGTGGCACATTTTACCTCCTTCCACTTTTGCAAACAACAAGTTCTTTTCCAAATATTTTAAAAATGAAACATTAAGGGGCAGGGACAAGATATCAGAGTCTACCAATGAAGCTTCTTGCACTCTATTATTTTCCCTCAAAAATCACATGAAACCAAGGCTCTGAACAATGTCTGGAATGACAGGGCCTACAAAGAGATGGAATAAAACGATTTTCCATCTCAATATAAGCTGGAAAAACTTTAAGAAATTTCAGTCTCGCTGATTTGGTATGAAGCCCAGCTCAGACTAGGTCCAGCAAAGTCAGTGAGAAGGTCTTTATTATAGCATATTCAGTAAGCAAGAACCTTGGTCCTCCAAGGTTCATCATCATAAAAGGCAAATGTGAGCCTGGAAAACTAGGAAACAACAAAGGGGAGTAGGTCAGCCTGGCTCCAGCACTGTGAGCAAGAAACCAAATATAAGGGGACCCTTTCCTTAAAGTCAACACTCAAAGGTACACAAGAAGCTGGGGACAGTGCTCTCTGTGCTCTAGGACCAGAACTTGACTTTAAAAGTCATGAAATAGGGGAGAAAAAAAAGAAAGAAAATGAGCAAGAAAAAGAAAAGAACCTTCTTCGCAGAAAGCTACTATTATGGCAGAGAACATTAAAACACCAACTCAGAAGATGATAAAATGCCCCCTTACAAAACATTAAAGAAGGGCGGGGGTGGAGCCAAGATGAACACACAACTCTCTATGACCTCCTCTGACTTTCTCTTAATTAATTAAATTGATTAATAAAATTGAAAATAAGAAAACTATCAAATTAATAAATAAAACTGAGTGTTTTATGAAAAAACAACAAAATAGATGTCATTAATTAATTTGATTAGAAAAAAGGAAAGAAAAAAATCAAATTGTTAGTCTCAAAAATGATAAGGTAGAATTTTCCTCCAATGAAGAGGAAATTAGAGCAATAATTAGGAGTTACTTTACCCAACTTTATGCCAATAAATCTGATAATCTAAATGAAATGGAGAAATATCTACAAAAATGTAGATTGCCCAGGTTCACAGAAGAGGAAATAAATTATTTAAATAGCCCCATTTTAGAAAAAGAAATAGAACAAGCTATTAAACAATTCCCTAAGGAAAAATCTCCAGGGTCAGATGGATTTACATATTAATTCTACCAAACATTCAAAGAACAATTAATTCCAATACTATATAAACTATTTGAAATAATAGGGAAAAAGTTGTACTACCAAATTCCTTTTATGATACAGATACGGTGCAGATACTAAACCAGGTAGGGTGAAAACCGAGAAAGAAAACTATAGACCAATTTCCCTAATGAATATTGATGCAAAAAATTTAAATAAAATATTAGCAATGAGATTACAGAAAATCATCCCCAGGACAACACACTACAACCAAATAGGATTTATATCAGGAATGCAGGGCTGATTCAATGTCAGGAAAACTATCAGCATAATCAATTATATTAATAACCAAACTAACAAAAATCATATGATTATCTCAATAGATGCAGCAAAAGCATTTGATAAAAGCCAACACTCATTCCTATTAAAAACCCTAGAGTATAGGAATAAATGGGCTTTTCCTTAAAATGATCAGTAGCATCTATTTAAAACCATCAGCAAGCATCTTTTGTAATGGCAACAAAGTAGAACCCTTCCCAATAAGATCAGCAGTGAAACAGGGCTACCTACTGTAACCATTACTATTTAATATTATATTAGAAATGTTAGCTTTGGCAGAAAGAGAAGAAAAAGAGATTAAAGGAATTAGAATAGGAAACCAAATTATCACTCTTTGCAGATGATATGATCGTATATTTAGAGAACCCTAGAGACTCAACTAAAAAACTACTAGCAACAATTCCATAGCTTTAGCAAAGTTGCAGGATACAAAATAAATCTACATAAATCATCAACATTTTTACATATTACCAATAAAGCTCAGCATCAAGAGGTAAAAAAAAAAACAATTCCATTTAAAGTAACTGTCGATAGTATGATAGTATAAAATATTTGGGAATCTATCACCCAAGGGAAAGTCAGGAACTATATGAACTAAACTACAAAACACTTTCCACACAAATAAAATCAGACATAATCAGTTGGAAAAAATATCAAGTACCCATGCATAGGCCAAATGAATATAATAAAAATGACCATATTATCCAAACTAATTTATGTAATTAGTGCCATGCCAATCAAACTCCCCCAAAATTAGAAAAAAAAATAGTAACAAAGTTCACCTGGAAGAACAAAAGGTTAAGAATTTCAAGGGAATTAATGAAAAAACAAAAGGCTGATGTAAGTGGCCTTGTTGTACCAGATATAAAACTATAGTATAAAGCAGTGGTCATCAAATCCCCTGAGTACTGGCTAAGAAATAGAGTAGTTGATTAGTGAAATAGGATAGGACCATAAGACACACTAGGCAATAACTATAGCAATCTAGTGTTTGATAAACCCAAAAGACCCCAGCTTCTGGGATAGGAACTCACTATTCAACAAAAACTGCTGGGAAAATTGGAAACTAGTATGGAAAAAATTAGGGCTTGACCCACACCTAACACCATATACCAAGATAAGATCAAAATGGGTTCATGATTTAGACATAAAGATTGATATTATAAGCAAATTACAAGAACATAGGATAGTTTACCTCTCAGACCTGTGGACAAGCAAGGAATTTGTGTCTAAAGAAGAATTGGAACTCTTAATTAAACACCAGATAAATAATTGTGATTATATTAAGTTAAAAAGATTTTGTACAAACAAAACTAATGCAGACAAGATTAGGAGGGAAGCAATAAATTGGGAAATCATCTTTACATTTAAGGGTTCTGATAAAGGCCTCATTTCTAAAATATATAGAGAATTTTCTCCTTTATAAGAATTCAATCCATTCTCCAATTGATAAATGGTCAAAAGTTATGAACAGACAACTTTCAGATGATAAAATTAAAACTATTTCTAGTCATCTGAAAAGGTGCTCCAAATCACTATTGATCAGAGAAATGCAAATTAAGACAACTCTGAGATACCACTACACACTTGTCACATTGGCTAAGATAACAGGAAAAGATAATGATAAATGTTGGAGGGGATGTAGGAAAACTGGGACACTGATATATTGTTGGTGGAACTGTGAACGGATCCAACCATTCTGGAGAACAATTTGGAACTATTGTTCTGTAAGAAACGACCAGCAGGACAATTTCAGAGAGGCCTGGAGAGACTTGTATGAACTGATGCTGAGTGAAATGAGCAGAACCAGGAGATCATTATATACGGCAACAACAATACAATATGAGGATCACATATAAACCCAGAGAGAGGGATGTGAAATTTGGACCACAACATAACATTCTCATACTCTTGATTGATGTTTGCTTACATTGTGTTTCCTTTATCTGATATGTCTTTCGTGTAGATATTTTTTTCTTGTACAACAAATGATAAGTGTGGAAATATGTATTCATATATTCGATTTGTCAAGTATTTTAACATAATTAACATGTAGTGGATATCCTGCCATCTAGGGGAGGGGTGGGGAGCAGGGGGAAAATTTGTAACAGAAAGCTATGTAAGGGATTGAAAATAAAATAAAATAAAATTTTGGAACTATGCTCAAAAAGTTATCAAACTTTGCATACTCTTTGACCCAGCAGTGTTTCTATTGGGCCTATATATCAAAAAGATTTTAAAGGAAGGAAAGGGACCCACATGTGCAAGAATGTTTGTGGCAGCCCTTTTTGTAGTGGGTAGAAACTAGAAAATGAATATATGACCATCAATTGGAGAATGGCTTAATAAACTATGGTATATGAGTGTCATGGAATATTATTGTTCTGTAAGAAACAAGCAGTAGAATCATTTCAGAGAGGCCTGGGGAGACTTGCATGAACTGATGCTGAGTGAAATCAGCAGAACCAGGAGATCATTATACACGTCAACAGCAAGACTATATGATGAACAATTCTGATGCACATGGTTCTCTACACCAATGAGATGTTTCAAATAGTTCCAATTGTTCAGTGATGAAGAAAGCCATATACAGCCAGAGAATGGGATCTGAATGTGGACCACAACATAACATTTTCACACTCTCTATTGATGTTTGCTTGCATTATGTTTCCCTTCTTACTTTTCTTCTTTTAGATCAGATTTTTCTAGTATAGCAAGATAACTGTATAAATAGGTATACACATATTTAATTTGTCAAGACTGTTAACATAATTAACATGTATTAGACTTCCTGCCATCTAGGGGAGAGGGTGGGGTGTAGGAAGGAAAATTTTATAACAGAAAGTTTTGCAACGCTCCATATTGAAAAATTACCCATGCATATGTTTTGCAAATCAAAAGCTTTAATAAAAAAAACATTAAAGAGACATATGAATTGGTCTCAAATCCAAAGAACCTTCTTGGAAAAACTCATAAAGGATTTTAAAAAATGAAATGAAAGAAATAGAAAAAAATTGGGAAAATTCAAATGATGCAAGAGAGAATAAACAGCTTGAAAACAAAAATAAATCAATTCCTAAAAACATTCAATTGGCCAAATGCAAAATAAAAAATACACTGAAGAAAACAACAGCTCTAAAATAGAATTGATCAAATGGAAAAGGAGATACAAAAGTTAACTGAAGAAAAGAATATATTAAAAACTAAAGCTGGTCAAGTGGAAGCTAATGATTCTTTGCAACATCAAGAATCAGTTAAACAAACTTTTTACAATGAAAACTATAGAAGAAAATATAAAATAGATCTAGAAGAAACAAATTAAAAACTATGGAGCAAACTGGAGGCAACAACCAAAACAAAAAAAGGCAGGATAGCATTCTTTAAGAGATCTTCAAAGAAACTGGGGACAAAATAGACATTGAAAAGAATCCGTGTATTTCTTCCTAAAAGAGATTTCACAAGAAAAAATTCAAGAAATATTGATGCAAAACTCTAGTACTATAATATCAAGGGGAAAAAATACTGCAAGCTGCCAAAAAATTTAAGTATGTAGGATTTACAATCAGGATTATCCAGGATTTGACAGCTTCTACAATAAAGAATCAGAGGGCCTGTAATACCATATTCCAGAAGGCAAAGTGCCTTGGATTAAAACCAAGAATCGATAGATCTTCAAAGAAGTAGGTAACTTTTGATCATTTCTATTGAAATGGCCAAAACTAAACAGAAAAAAATGATTTAAGAGAAAGTAAACAAAAAAGAAGAAAAGACTATTTAAAAATTAAACTATTTATGTCCCTACACGGGAAGATGATGCTTGCAACTTTGAGAATTGTGTCTTTTATTAGGGCAATTATAATAGGGCAGAAGTATACACAGGCAGAGGGTGTGTGTCAAAATTAACTGTGATGTGATGATATTAAGCATAAAAACATTAAGATGTGGGAAGAGAATTATACTTGGAAAAGAGGAAAGGGGAGGTAGAATGGGATAGCTTTGATCACATGAAGAGGTACAAAAGCCCTATTTCAAAAGAGAAAAGGGGAGAGGGCTGGTCATTGTCTAAAGTTTAATTTCAGAATATTTAAATCAAAGAGGGAATTAGCATACATACTCTGTTGTATATAGAAATTTATCTTACCCTGGGGGGGGTAGGAGGAGAAAGGAGAAAGAAAAGGGAAAAGCTGAATAGAAGGGAGGGCAGAAACAGTAGAAAAAAAGGAGTAAGAGAACAAGTGAAGAGTTATAGAAGGGAGAGCAAGTTGAGAGGGAGTTGGTTAGAAATAAAATACTGGTGTGGAAGGACAAGGTGTAAAGAGAGGAAAAATATCATATGTAAAAGAAACAATTGGATGATGGAGAATACAAAGCTAGTTATCATAACTGAACATGAATGAGATGCACTTTTCCATAAAACAGAAGCAGATAACAGATTGGATTAAAAACCAGATCCTACAATGAGTTGTTCAAAAGAATCACATCGGAAACAGAGAAATACATAAAGATAAAGACTGGAGTAAAAGATATGCTTCAACTGAAGAAAAAAAAACTGGAGTAGCAATTCTGATCTCAGACAAAGCAAAAGCAAAAATAAAACCAATTAATATGTTTTGAAAAAATGTATGTGTTTAACCTGTATAAGATTATTTGTTGAATTGGCAAGGTGGGAGTTGAAAAGAAAGGGAGAACATTTTGGAACACAAGATTTTACAAAGGTGAATAACGAAAACTATTTTTGCATGTATTTGGAAAAGTAAAATACCATTAAAAGCTCAACTCAAAATCTAAAAGAAAAATAAATTGATTCAAAAGAGATAAGAATAGAAACTGCATCTTGCTAAAACATACCACAGACAAAGAAATATCAGTAATAAACATATGTGCAGCAAGTGTCCAAATTCTTAGAGAGAAAAAAGACAAGTCAGTTACAGGAAGATATAGACAACAAAAACTATGCTAGTGGAGTATATCAACATCCCCCTCTCAGATTTAAATAAATTCTGGAGAAAATTTAATGGGGATAAAAAGAAGTATATTTTTTCCCTAGTGATACATGGCATTTACAGAAATTTTACCATATATTAGGATATAGAAATCTCACAATCAAATGTAAAAAGGCAAAAATAGTTAATTAGTTCTTTTTTGGATTATAGTACAAAACAAAATTACATGCAAGAAGGGGCCAAGGAAAAATAGTCTAAAAATCAATTGAAATTAAATAGTATAATTTTAAAGATTGAGTGGATCAAAAAACAAATCACAGAAATAGCAATAATTTCATCCAAGAGAATGACAAAGATGAGTAAACTTCCCAAAATTATGGAATGCAGCAAATCCATTCTTACGAAAAAGTTTATATCTTTGAATGCTTACAACAACAAATTAGAAAAAGAAGAGATCTATAAACTGGATATGCAACTAAAAAAGCTAGGACAAGTACAAATTAACTCCCCCAAAAAATTAAATACCAAGTTAGAAATTCTAAAAAATCAAAGGAGAGATTAATAAAATTGAAGATAAAAAAATTACCTACCTCATAAATCTATACTAAGAATTGGTTTTATGGGGGGAAACAGATAAGATAAAATGTTAGTTAATTTGATTAGAAAAAGAAAAGAAGAAAACTAATTTACCAGCATCAAAAATGATGAAAGTAATCATTATGAATTATTTTTTAAACTATATGCCTACAAACCTAACAATCTAATTGAAGTGGAAGAATAGTTGCAAAAATATAAATTGCCCACATTAGTGGAAGAAGAAATAAAACTTTAATAACCTCATTTCAAAAAAAAACAAAGCAAAACTAAAACAAAAATGAAGTTTCTAAGAAAATAATCTCCCAAAACAGATTAATTTACAAGTGAATTCTACCAAACATTTAAAGAATTAATCCATTACTATATAAACTACTGGGGGGAAAATAGGTGAAGGTTTCCTGCCAAATCCTTTCTATGATACAGATAAGGTGCTGAAACCTAAGCCAGAAAAATCCAAAACAGAGAAAGAAAATTATAGACCAATATACCTATTGAATATTAATGCAAAAATTTAAATAAAAATATTAGCAAAGAGATTACAAGAATTTATCAGTGGGATAATATACTGTGTCCTAGTGGGATTTATGCCAAGGATGCAGGGCCATCTTAATATAAGCTTAAGTACTGGCATAATTGACTATATCAACAACAAAATTAACAGAATTCATATGATAAGCTCAATAGATATAGAAATAGTTTTCAACAAGATTCATTTACCATTTGTATTAAAAATATTAAAGAGCATAGGAATAAACAGTTTTCCTTAAAATATTAAGTATA
The DNA here is from genome assembly GCA_023553655.1 of Myrmecobius fasciatus. NCBI lineage: Eukaryota > Metazoa > Chordata > Mammalia > Dasyuromorphia > Myrmecobiidae > Myrmecobius > Myrmecobius fasciatus. Next base: position 32,420 of record JAJPUD010013013.1, read on the forward strand.
ACCTTTGCATTATTTGTAATGGTGAGAAGACAAGCATATTTTCAATAAGATCAGGAGTGGAAAAAGGATGCCCTATTGTCACCACAATTATTCAAGTTTATACTAGTTATACTAGCAATAAGAAAAGAAAAATAAATTGATTTGGAATAGACTATAAGGAAATAAAACTATCATTCTTTGAAAATGATATGGTATATATCTTAGAGAAATATATACATAAATATGTATGTGTATACAAACACACACACACACACACACACATATATATATATGCTTAGAGAATCCTAGAGAATCAACCAAAAGAACTACTTGAAACAATTAGCAATATTAGCAAAATTGCAGGATGTAAAATAAATCCAGAAAACCATCATCATTTCTATATTTTACCAGTAAAACTGAACAGCAACATACAGAAGAAAAATTCCATTTGAAAAACTGTTGACAAAGTAAAATAATTGGGTAATTGCCTGCCAAAACAAATTCAGGGATTAAGTGAAAAAAATTACAAAACACTTTTCACACAAATAGTCAGATTTAAACAATTAGAAAAATATCAGTTACTAATAGGTAGATTGAGCTAATATAACAAAAATGACAGTTCTATCTAAATTAGTCTACTTATTCAGTGTCATAAATTATTGTACTTACTCAGTGCCTTACCAACAAAACTACCAAAAATTATTTTAGAGAGCTAAAAAAATAACAATATTTATTTGGAAAAAGAAAAGGTAAAATCTATCGAGAGAATTGTGGGACAAAAACGCAAAGGATGGTGGCAAACAGTTCCAGACTTAAAACTCTGTTATAAAACAGCAGTCATCAAAATCATCCAAAATTGGCTAAAAAGTAGAATGGGTCAGTATATATATATATATATATATATCATGTATATGATATATATAATAAAATAACCAATCACTACAGTAACCTACTTTTTGACAAGTCCAAAGACTCCAGTTTGTGGGATAAGAATTCACTATTTGACAAAATTTTCTGGGAAAATTAGAAAATGATACATCACAAAGTCAGCATAGACCTTCATCTCATACCTCATATCAAAATAAAATCAAAATGGATACAAGATTTGGCATAAAGGATGATATTTTAAGAAAATTAGGATAGCGAGAGATAATTTATCTACCAGATATTTGGAGAAAGGAGAAATTTATGACCAAACATGAAATAGGTAACTTCATGAAATGCAAAATGGACAACTTTGATTACATTAAATCAAAAAGTATGAAAAACAAATAAATGCAAATACCAATACAACCAAGATTAGAAGAGAAGCAGAAACAAGGGAAATATATATTTTTATAGCTAGTATTTCTGATAAAGGCCTCATTTCTAAAATGTATAGAGAACTAACTCAAGTTTTTTAGGAATGCAAGCTATTGTCCAATTGATAAATGGTTAAAGGATATTAACAGACCATTTTTAGATGAAGAAATCAAGTGGTCTATAATCACATGAAAAATACTTATTCTTGATTAGAAAAATATGAAGATTATCTAAAATGACACAAAATAATAATAAATGTTGGAGTGGATATGGAAAAAACTATGATACTAATGCATTGTTAGTGGAGTTGTGAAATGATCCAACCATTCTAGAGAACTATTTGAACTATGCCTAAATAACCATCAAACTGTGCATACCCTTTGACCCAGCATTGTCATTTCATTAAAAAAAATGAAAAAGGACCTACATGTCAAAAAAAAAATGTTTGTAGCAATTTTTTTTGTGGTGACAAATAATTGAAAAATAAGTGAATGCCTATCTATTGAGAAATGGCTGAATATTTCTCTGTTTCTGACTGTCTCTCTGTTTCTGTCTCTATTTCCTTCTCTCTGTCTCTGTCTCTGTTTTTCTCTCTCTAACCCCTTTTTCTTTCTTTCTCCACCCAATAATCTAATTCAGTGCCTTTATACCATGCACCATTATTCTACAATATTATTTGTAGAGTAATAAAAAGATTGTCTACTTGTCATCATATCTGATTATATGTTCTCATGTACCTTTCTTTCTCACTTCCTTATCTTTCACAAAATGTTGAAGGAAAAGGATGAAAGAGACCCCAGGCTGCTTCTGCCTATTGCTATTTTAAGACTTCTTTGTTCTTTCAAGTACATTTGCTAAAAAGAAAAAGAAGCTCATTTTCTCTTATTCAGACTGTGAAAAGGTGAGGTAGGGCAGAGACTGAAGAAAATTCAGTCAATATGCTTTAAAATAAATCAATTGTATCATTTCATATTTCCTATGAAAAGTTTATCTCCATTCTTCATTTTACAATCTTTTAAATAAATAAATGTTAACACCTAGAGTTACCATAAGCTTTCAAGGCAAGGACACTGATAGCAATTCTTCAATTATTTATGGGGAATATTGCCAGATAAAGCTTGATATCCTGGAAGACACCTGTAGCCAAATCTACCTCTTGAGGTTGTGAGGACAGACTACAAAGAGCTGCAGTGTGTTTCCTTGGGGGGAGGGGGTAAGGGAATGCCAGACGTGCTTTCAGGAGACCTGACTTTGAATCTAGATTTTTATGCTGTACAATAACCAACATAAATGTAACCCTTAAGGATTTCAAAAGAACATACATATATCATGTCAATTGATCTGTCCAAAACACTATCAGATATGAGTCATTACTACTATTTTTTAGATACAAAAAATTGAGAGACACAGAGTTGTTGTCCAGTTGTTGTTATGTTCAATTCTTAATGACCACATAGACATTACACATATTTGCAAAAGAGGTTTTGATGTCAAGTCTCTGTGAGCCAAAGTCTAATGTCTTATCTATTTTTCCATCTGGTTGATGTCTTCATCTGTAAAATAAGGATAACTAAATACTTGTACTAGTTATTTCATATATTATTGTGAGGGAAGAAAGAATTTTGTAAAACATACAGGGCCATAAAATGTTAATTATAATAGAACTTGTCAGATTTTTTTTTCAGGAGCAAATTCTGATTTTGAGTGGTTTGGAGATCAAGATAGCCAAGTAAGGAGTAGCCCTCTACTTATGTGTGGAAACTGTTATGTTTTCTTGAAAAGGTCAGTATTCCCTTCCTCATGTAACATGTTCTGTGTCTTCCTTAGTGGTGTGTTCCCTTTGATGGGTCCCCTGGAGAACATAGCATTCATCTGTGCTATCTGTGAAAAATGGCAGATGGAGTTATGTTAAGAAACCAGCATACAGGTATTTATAAGGGAATTTGACTGTAAATACAAGTTTGTTGCTGTGTAAACACATGGTTATTGTAATTCAAACCTTCTAAGCAAAAAGAGAGCATAAGCTTATTCACCCTGACAAAAGTTTACCTAGCATTTTTTAGTTATGGTTAAGATATTGATGATTAGATTTCTATGATTCTGACCCAATTCTGAATTACAACTACAAGCTCTGATCTGCTAGGACAAGAACTTTGAAAAGAATTCTTCCCCTGACTCAATGGTTTCTTAGTCTAGAAGCATAATCTTTAAATGATTATTCTCATTGTTTTTATTGTACTGTACTCAGATCTTCCTGATCTGACCAAACTTGCAGTGTGCCTCATTTCCAGATATTTTTGATGAGGCCATAGAGCTGTAGTCATTTATAATTTAGTCCTTTTCTTGAGGACTCAAGCACCATGTCAAATCTCCTCACCATTGCTTTGCAAGAAAATATCATGATCTTTAATAATATAACCACCAACCTGAAAATGTCTCCTATTATCATAGGAACTTGGATGTTGAGACACTCAATCATATTACAGGTTTTCTTCCCTTATGTCAGAGACTCAGAGATGCCAAATATAAGGGAAAAATGCTTCTTTCCCTTATTTCTACTTGCTCTCACATCATCATCTAGTTCAATTTTCCTATCTTGTTTCTTACATTCAATATGCCCTCAGTAAGTTCAATTATATCATTAGAAAATTCTCCTTTATTTGAGCTCTTTACTCTTGTGCTCTCTTCTTATGAGATTTTTTTTCAGAAAATAATGTATTCTTCACCACTCTCTTAGGTACTGTGTTATGCTCAAACACAATAGATAAGGAGGAGTGAGAACATTTTTTTTCTGCCTAGATCCATCTATGATCATTCTAGAACTACTTCTCCTTTAAGACTTATTTTATCCATGTATACAAATACTGAGTTTCTCTTATCTCAAGGACTTCCACTCTTTTTTTCTATTCTGCTCTGATACCAGGAAATTTCAATGTACATATGCATATCACCTAAAATACCTTGATCTTTTAGTTCATCACACCTTTTTATAGTACCCCAGCCATTATCCTATTTTCTTATGCTCTTATTTATTTTTTTATAAATTTAAAAGATTTTATACCTTTTAAAATGCATTATATATGTATATAATATGTGTGTATACATTTTTTTCCTTCTCTCTATAACTCAGATCTTATCTGAGTAAAGTTCCCTCTAAAAATCCCTCCCTTAATAGCAGCAGTCAAGGAATCAGGAGACCTGAGTTCAAATCTGGCCTCAGATGTTAACACTTTCTAGCTATGTGACCCTGGGCAAGTCACTTAAATCAAATTGCCTCTCTCCAATATAAAAAAACAAAAATGCCTTAGTTGATCACCACCTTGCTCCCAATATAGTTTTAACCTTGCAGCTGACTTGCTCAATTTCACATGATCTCCATCCTTGAATCCTTCACTTCCTTACCCTAATACTATTTACCTTCTAATTAATCAATCTGCCTTTCAACTAAAAAGTATGATTTAATCACTTTCTACATGTCAGATAAATAGCTTCACTCTTAGAAAGAAATTACCCTTCTTAAGACCAATCTCTTTAGATCTTCCTAGTCTTCTTAGAATCTACTCTTTTTTTTCCTTTGTTTTTATGTACTTATTTTAAACTTAAATACAAAATAGGAAAAGAAAAAAAAATTCATGTGCACAGCAAAACATCAGAGAGGAATCAAAATATAAAACAATAAATTTTCTAATTCAAAAGTCTGTATAATAAAAATTATACTTTGTATTCAGATCTTTGCTTTCTCATCCACCCTCAGAAGACTATAATTAAGCATCGATATATCTAGATATGCTTACATATGTATAAACACACACAAACATATATACATATACATGTGATAGATACATATATAGATATCTATAATCACATACATACATATTCATATGTGTCTATGTAAGACTAAACTATGTTTGTTTTTCCTGTTTCTCTAAAAGTGGATAATTAATCTTCCTTCTTAAGTTAAATTTTTTCCATATTTTTTACTCCACTAAATCAGTGTAGCAATATTTCAACCTCGTATTATCTAGTTATTTTAAATAGCCTAAAACAATGTTGACTAATATGGTTGAAATATATTACATTCTCCCTATTATTCTCTTTTGATTAAATCTATTTTACCTTTAACTTTGCCTGAAATTGCATTTTTTCTATACCACTCTCCCTATTATCCTATTCCTTCACCCTGATTCATTTTTTATAAACTTAGAAGATTTTTATTTATTCCCATTTAAATGGATGTTTTCCCTTCTTTAACCCTGATGCTCCCCTGCTCCTATCCACTTAGGTCTTATTTATTTCTGAATTTAGAAGACTTTTTTCCCTTCTGGATATATATATATATATATATATATATGTATATATATATATACATATATATATGTGTGTGTGTGTGTGTGTGTGTGTGTGTATATATGCATATATATATGTATATTGTTCCTGCTTTAACCCATTCCCAAAGACAATAGGGTTCCAGAGTTACAACCCTATTCTCCTATCTCATTTCTCTATATCAGTTCTTCCTCTCACACCTCATTTATATAAAATAATTGCTCTTTTACTCTTTTCCTAGATGTATTGTTTTTTTAGAATCTTATCATATGCAACTCTACCCTCATCTTAAGGACTACTGACTTACTATTGACAAGTTTAGAAATATAATTGAGTCCCTTGAAATAAATCTTTGATATTTACCTTATATTTCTCTTAGATAACATATATCAAATTTTCTAATAAGTTTGGCTATTTAGGGGGGAGGGGCGGAGCCAAGATGGCAGAGTGAATACATGACTCTCTGTGTCCTCCTCTGACCTTCACTTAAACCAATACGAGATTAAGTTTCTAAACTGATTTTTAAGTCAAAGAACACACAAATATTTGGACTACAACACATTTCTAGCAGAAGTTACCTTGGAGGAGCTCCAGAGCAGGTTTCAGTAGGACAGGGAGTTGGGCAGTTTGCAGAGCTGGAGGTGCAGCTCTGGGAGGCCAGGGGAGGAAGCCGGACCAGACTCAGTGTGGTATGTTCTAAGCCCCTGGGAAGTCTATTTGAGATTCTTGGACCACTTGTCCTTGGTTGTGAGCAGGTGCTTTGGCAGATTTGCCTTATATAAAAAGTAGATTGTAACCACTGCAAACACAGGATCTAGCCCCTACAGCCCAGAACCAAAAGTCAACAAGTCAAACTGCTCCAGGCCAAAGCAGTTACCACTCTTCTGCTTTAAACAGCCCTCAAGCTTTAAAAAATGAGTAAAGAACAGAAAAGAACTCACAGTACAGACAGCTTTTATGGAGAGAAAGAAGGGCAGACGCCAGATCCTGAGGTTCCTAAAGGTAAACAGCTACAGGGTAAGCCACAAAATTGATATTCCTTAATGAATATTGATGCTAAAATCTTCAATAAGATATTAGCAATAAGATTACACAAAGTCATTCCCAGGATAGTACGCTATGATCAAGTAGGATTTATACCAGGAATGCAGGGCTGGTTCAATATTAGGAAAATTATCAGCATAATCAATTATATTAATAGCCAAACTAACAAAAACCATATGATTATATCAATAGATGTAGAGACAGCATTTGATAAAATCCAACACCCATTCCTGTTAAAAACACTAGAGAGTATAGGAATAAATGGGCTTTTCCTTAAAATGATTAGTAGTATCTACTTAAAACCATCAGCAAGTATAATATGTAATGGAGTCAAACTAGAACCATTCCCAAAAAGATCAGGAGTGAAACAAGGCTGCCCACTGTCACCATTGTATTAGAAATGTTAGCTTTGGCAGTAAGAGAGGAAAAGAGATTAAAGGAATTACAATAGGTCATTAAGAAACCAAATTATCACTCTTTGCAGAAGACATGATGGTATACTTAGAGAACCCTAGAGATTCAACTAAAAAATTACTAGAAACAATTCACAACTTTAGTAAAGTTGCAGGATTCAAAATTATTCACATAAATCATCAGCATTTTTATATATTACCAACAAAGTTCAGCAACAAGAGATACAAAAAGAAATTCCATTCAATATAACGGATGATAGCATAAAATATTTGGGAATGTATCTGCCAAGAAAAAGGCAGAAACTATACGAACTAAACTACAAAACAATTTCCAAATAAATAAAATCAGACCTAATCAATTGGAAAAATATTAAGTGCTCATGGGTAGGCAGAGCAAATGTAATAAAAATGACAATACTACCCAAACTAATTTACTTATTTAGTGCCATACCAATCAAACTCCCAGGAAATTATTTTACAGATCTAGAAAAAATAGTAGCAAAGTTCATTTTGAAGAACAAAAGGTCAAGAATGTCAGGGAATTAATGAAAAAAAGACAGATGAAGGTGGCCTTGCTGTACCAGATCTAAAACTAGATCATAAAGCAGCAGTCATCAAAACCATTTGGTACTGGCTGAGAAATAGAGCAGTCCATCAGTGGCTTAGGATAGGATATCATGACAATCTAGGTAATATATTTTAGCAATTTAGTGTTTATAATATACTTTAGCAATTTAGACTCCAGCTTGTAGGATAAGTACTCACTATTCAGCAAACACTGCTGGGAAAATTGCACACTAGTGTGGAAGAAATTAGGGCTTGACCCACACCTAACACTACATACCAAGATAAGATCTAAATGGGTTTATGATTTATACTGAAAGAGTGATATTATGAGTAAATTAGCGGAACATAGGATAGCTTACCTCTCATACCTGTGGAGATGGAATAAATTTATTTCCAAAGAAGATCTGGAACTCTTAATTGAACACCAGATAGACAATTTTGATTATATTAAGTTGAAAAGTTTTTGTACAAACAAAACTAATGCAAACAAGATTAGGAGAGAAGCAATAAATTGGGAAATCATCTTTACATTTAAGGGTTCTAATAAAGGCCTCATTTCTAATATATATATAGAGAATAGTCTCATATTTATACAAATCCAAGTCACTCTCCAATTGATAAATGGTCAAAGGATATGAACAATTTCCTAGTCATATGAAAAGGTGTTCAAATCACTATTCATCAGAGAAATGCAGATTAAGACAACTCTGAGATACCACTACACACCTGTCAGATTGGTTTAGATGATAGGAAAAGATAATGATGAATGTTAGAGGGGATGTGGGAAAACTGGGACACTGATCCATTGTTGGAGGAACTGTGAATGGATCCAACCATTCTGGAGAGCAATTTGGAACTATCCTCAAAAAGTTATCGTGTTGTGCATACCCTTTGACCCAGCAGTGTTTTTATTGGGCCTATATCTGAAAGATACACAGCAACAACAATATTACGTTATGATCAATTCTGATGGTCATGGCTGTCTGCAACAAAGAATTGCCTCAAACCAGTTCCAATTGTTCACTGAAGAAAACCATATACACCCAGAGAGACGGATATGAAATATGGACCACAACATAACATTTTCATGATCTCTATTGATGTTTGCTTACATTGTATTGCCTTTCTCTGATTTTCTTTTTTTTCTTGTAGATAGTATTTTTCTTGCACAACTTGTCAAGTATTTCAATATTATTGACATGTAGTGGACTTCCTGCCATGTATGGGAGGGGAGGGGACTGGAGGTAAATGTTTTAATGGAGAGCTTTGTAAAGATCAATGCTGGGGAACCACCCATACATATGTTATACAAATAAAAAGCTTTAATGAAAAAAATAAAAAATAAATTATCAAACTCTGCATACCCTTTGATCCATCAGTGTTTATATTGGGCCTATATCTGAAAGAGATCTTTAAAAAGGGAAAGGCACCCACATGTGCTAAAATGTTTGTAGCAGCCCTTTTTGTAGTGACTAAAAACTGGAAACTAAATGGATGTCCATCAATTGGAGAATGGCTGAATAAATTATGGCGTATGAATGTTATGGGATATTATTTTTCTGTATGAAACGACCAACAAGATGATTTCAGAGAGGCCTGGAGAAACTTGCATTAATTGATGCTGAGCGAAATCAGCAGAACCAGGAGATCACTGTCCACAACAACAGTAAGACATTATGATGATCAATTCTGAAGGATATGATTCTCTTTGGTAAGGAGATGTTTCAAACCAGTTCCAGTTGTTCAGTGATGAAGAAAGCCATCTATACCCAGGGAGAGCCCTGAGGGATCTGAGTCTGGACCACAATATAGCATTTTCCCACTCTCTATTGATGTTTGCTTACATTATGTTTTCCTTCTCAGGTTTTTTTTTCCTGTACAGAAAGATATCTGTATAAATATATGGACACATATTCAATCTGTCAAATATTTTCACATAAATAACATGTATTACACTTGCTGCCATCTAGGGGAGTGGGTTATAGAAAGGAAAAATTTGTAACAGAAAGCTTTGCAAGGGTCAATGTTGAAAAATTAGCATAGAGAACTAAAATTCTATACCAGCATCTTTCTTCATACCTTCTCCAGTTTTCCCAGGAACACTATTCTATCCCAGCTTATTCTTACAGCTTTACATTTGTCCTGTGGTCCTATTTTGTTTTGTTTATATGGGAAATCTAGAGAGTTTGGAATTTGCTGACCTATTCTACCATCTTTCCATAACTCTCACACAACATACTCTTTTAATCATTTCCTGTTTTCCCCCTATCTACTACCTGATGTCCTGCTACTACCAAATATATTCAGACTTTTTCCATTATAAATCCAAAATTACTTCAATAATAAAAACATTCATTCATCCCTGTAATTTCCTCAATTTTATCTATATATTCTCTTTTTTTCACAAATAAAATTCTGGAAAGGATATTAATGACTCTATCTTCTTATCCTTCACTCACTTCTCAACCATTAGCAGTCAAACTTCAACTAAATCTGATTGGAAGAGATGGGGACAAGATGATGGAGAGCTGACATGACTCTGACCTTCTCTCAACCCCACAGTAGATTAAGCCTCTACTGTTTTGGCTTTGGAGTCACACAAATATTTGGAGTAATACACATTTCCAGAATTAGATACCTTGCAAGGACTTCATAACAGGTCTGATTCAAATGGGCAGGGGACAGTCTGCCTGGCCCAGACCACAGCACAGGGAGCCCAGGGCAAGGAGCTGAGATGGAGAGACAGAATGTTGCAGCTTCCATGCACCTGGGAATGTTCTGTGAGACTCTTAGGCGACTCTGTCCTGGGGTGATCTAGCAGATTTGCTACAAAAGAAAAATTGTAAACCACTGAGCTCTGGAAATACAGAGTACATAGCCAGATTACCCAGAACCAGAAGTCAATCAGCAAAATTGCACCAGGGCAAACTAAAGCAGCTGTCATGTTTTTTGCATTAAGAGTAGACTTCAACCCTTAAAAACGAGCAAAAAAAAAAAAAAACAAAAACAAAAAGAACTCTCACCATAGACAGCTTTGATGGAGAGAGAAAAGAAAAGACCTCAAATTCTGAGGTTCCTAAAGGAAAATCAACTCAAAATGATGCCCCAAAGGGACATATGAGTTGGTCCCAATTTCACAAGACTTTCTTGGAAGATTTCATATAGGATCTTAAAAGAGAGTTAGAAGAAAAGGGAAAGGAAATGAGATCTTAGCAAGAAGAGATAAGAAAAGCATATAACTCCACACAAAATAAATTTGATGAAATGGAAAAAGCATATAACTACTTACAAAATAGATATGAAAAAAACACCAATTCATTGAAAAACAGAAATTGTGAAATGGAAAAAAAATGCAATGAACAAATCAATTCAATTGGCCAAATACAAAAGGAGTTAAAAATATAACTGAAGAAAATAATACATTAAAAATTACAAATTGAACAAATATAAATGAATGACTCAATAAAACTTCAAGAATCAATCAAACAAACCCCCCCCCCCAAAATGAAAAATTAGAAGAAAATATGAAATACCTCCTAGGAAAAAGAACTGGCCTGGAAAATAGTATAAGAGGAAATCTAAGGATTATTGGACTTTCTGAAAGCTATGATGGAAAAATTTTTTTTAAAAAACTAGATTATTTTATAGGAAATGATAAAGGAAAACTCCCCTGATGTCTTAGAATCAGAAGGTAAAATATCTATTTAAAGTATTTAACATTCACCTTCTGAAGGAGACGCCAAATTAAAACTACAAGCAATTTATTGGCTAAATTTCAAAACAATCAGACCAAGGAAAAGATATTGGAAGTTTCCAGATACTATCAATGGGGACAGCCAGGGAAGTCTTACCATTACTGTTCTTCAAAGTTCTACTGCACACAGCCAGCCATGTTCTTGAAAACAAGAGTCAGGAGCCAGAGGAGCAGGAAAGAGAAGACACCTTTATTTTCAATCATTTACATGTTCAGGAGCTCCACCTCTGCCTCTCTTCCTGCCTCCTTTTCTATTTTATAGCTCTCAGTGCCAAATATAAGTATAAAGAAATATAGCCAAGTTAAAGCTGGGGAGGGTTTCTTTAGATCTCACACCAGTGAATTCATCACAAGTCAAGGAATTTTCATGCATGACTGCAAACACCCCGGTGCCCTAGCAATGGCCAAGGATCATCGTCTCAGTTTGATGGAAAACAGGACCCAACTACATGCACAATGGAATCTATAATTACCAACACCAGTCCTGCTTGTACCAATTGTATTCAATACTGCTCTCCATCAACCTGATAAATCTACACTTCACTGACACAGCTTGGTATTTTCTCATTTTTCTCAGACTAAGCCTCAACAAGGCTAAGCAAGGCCCTAACAGGAAGCAGCCTGAAAGAAACAATTTAAATACCAAGGAGTCACAATCAGGATTACCCAGGACCTAGGAGCTTCTACCTTAAAGAATGGAAGTGCCTGGAATATGATATTCCAAAGGGCAAAAAAAAAGCCAGATTACAGCCAAGAATAAGCTATTCAGCTAAAATGAGCATTTTATTTCAGGGAAGAAGATGGACATTCAATGATATAGGTGAAATCCATCTATTTCTGATGAAAAGAAGTGAAATGAAAAAAAAAATTGATCAGCAAATGCAGAACTCAAGAGAAGCATAAAAAGGAAAAAAAGGTAAGAACGCTTGAGAACTGTATTTTTCATATGGATATATTTACAGAGTATGGGTATAATTTGATTCTTTTATGATACTATGACAAAGAAACTAGGGGAGAGAAAGGGGATCATACTGGAAAAAAGAGGAAAAAGTAGGTAAAATAAGGGAAATTACATCTCATGAAGAGGGAAAAAAAACCTATTATAATTGAGGGAAAGAATGGAGGAGGATGATCATTGTGTGAATCTTACTCTCATTACATTTAGCTCAAAAAGAGATAATGTAAGACATTTGTTTTCACAGAAAAATTTGTTTCACTTTATAGAAAAGTGGGAGGAGAAAGGAGAAAACAAAAAGGAAGGCTAATAGAAGGGAAAACAATAATAGAGGAAAGATATAAGAAAGTGCGAGAGGCTCTAAAGGAGGAGGCTACTTGAGGGAGGTGGTGATCAAAAGCAAAATACTGAGGAGGAGGGAAAAGGGAAAGGAAAGAGAAAAGCATAACAGGGTAAATAAGATGGCAGGAAATACAGAATTAGTTATTTTAACTGTATGAATGAGATGAACTGTTTCATAAAACAGAAGCAGATAGCAGACTGCATTAAAAGCCAAAATCTTAGAATAAGTTGCTTACAAGAAACATATTTAATATATAGTGATATGTTAAGTTTTGTAAAGTGCTGAAGCAGAATCTATTTTGCTTCAAGTGAAGTAAAAAAAAGGCAGGAGTGGCAATCCTAATCTCAAATCAAGTAAAAATAAAGATAGATCTAATTAAAAGAGATAAGGAAGGAAACAATATTATTATTATTATTATTATTATTATTTTAATTAAAGCTCTTTATTTGTATAACATATGTATGGGTAGTTCCCACAGCAGTGATCTCTGAAAGTGTTATGTTGTGGTCCATATTTCATATCCCTCTCTCTGGGTGCATATGGTTTTCTTCAGTGAACAATTAGAACTGGTTTGAGACAATTCTTTGTTGGAGAGAGCCATGTCCATCAGAATTGATCATCATGTAATACTGTTGTTGCTGTGTATGATGATCTCCTGGTTATGATCGTTTCACTCAGCATCAGTACATGGAAGTCTCTCCAGGCCTCTCTGAAATCGTTCTGCTGGTCATTTCTTACAGAGCAACAATATTCCATAACATTCATATACCATAATTTATTCAGCCACTCTCCAATTGATGGGCATCCATTCAGTTTCCAGTTTCTAGACATTACAAAAAGAGCTGTCACAAACATTCTTGCACATGTGGGGCCTTTTCCTTTCTTTATGATTTCTTTGGGATATAAACCCAATAGAAATGCTGCTGGGTCAAAGGGTATGCACAGTTTGACAACTTTTTGAGCATAGCTCCAAATTGCTCTCCAGAATGGTTGGATCCGTTCACAGTTCCACCAACAATGTATTAGTGTCCCAGCCCTCCCACATCCCCTCCAACATTCATCGTTATCTTTTCCTGTCATTTTAGCCAATCTGACAGGTGTGTAGTGGTATCTCAGAGTTGTCTTAATTTGCATTTATCTGATCAATAGTGACTTGGAGCACCTTTTCATGTGACCGGAAATAGTTTCAATTTCTTCGTCTGAAAATTGTCTGTTCATATCTTTTGACCATTTGTC
>JAJPUD010013014.1:1559-23466 GCA_023553655.1 Myrmecobius fasciatus
TCTCTCTCTCTCTCTCTCTCTCTCTCTCTCTCTCTCTCTCTCTCTCTGTATGTGTGTGTATGTAAATTTCTTCTAATGTACTTATACTAATAACATTCTTAAGAGTTACAAATATTATCTTGTCATATAGAAATATAAATAATTTAACTGTATTGAATTTCTTATTCTTTCTTGGTTTTTTGTTTGTTTGTTTTACCTTTGTATATTTCCTATAACTAGTATATTTGGAGGTCATTTTTTTTTATTTAGCTCTGGTCTTTTAATTAGGAATGTTTGCAAGTCCTCTATTTCATTAAATGCTTACTATCCTCACAAAAATACTGTTTAATTTTGCTAGATAGATAATTCTTCATTGAATCCTAACACCTGTGCCTTCTGATGTATCATAGTCAAAGATATCTGGTTCCTTAAAGTGGACTCTGTGGAATCCTGACTATAGTTCTACAATTTTTACTGTAGTATTTTCTCCTTTATCTATGAGTTCTCAGATTTGCCCCTGGTGTTTCTGAGAATTTTAATTTAAAGATTTCTTTCAAGCACTGATTGGTAGATTTTGTCCTCTAATTCTACTAGGAAATAGTTTTCTTTGATAATTTCTTGAAAGGCATCCAGGCCTTTTTTTAATCATGGCTCACAGGTAATATAATAACTTATATTATCTCTCCTTGATCTATTTACTAGGTCAATTATTTTAGCAAGGAGAAATTTCACATTTTCTTCCTTTTTTTTGCTCTTTAAATGTTATAATATAATCATGTCTCATTGAGTCATTAGCTTCCACTTGATCAATTTCAATTTTTAAGCAATTATTTTCCTCACTGAGCTTTTGTACTTTCTTTTCCTTTTGGTCAATTCTATTTTAGGGAGTTATTTTCTCAGTAAAATTTTTATATCTTTTCCTTTGCTATTGGTTCTTTTTGCATGATTCTCTTATATAATTTGCTTTCGCAGTTTTTCTTCTACTTGTTTTTTTTTGTCTGTTAGAATCCTCTCCTGGGAATTCTATATGGACCTGAGATCAAATTGCATTTTTCTCTGAGGTTTCATATTCAGTCATTATGCCTTGATTCTCCCTGTCACCATAGTAACTTTCTTTCTTATTTTTTTTTTTTTTGGCAAAGCAATTGAGGTTAAGTGACTGGTCGATTGTCACGCAGCTAGTAAATATTAAGTGTCTGAGAACAGATTGGAACTCAGGTCCTCCTGACTCCAGGGATGGTGCTCTATCCACTATGCCATCTAATTACCTTCAATAATAACTTTCTATAATCATTTTTTTTCTTTTCTCCCAATTTTTTTGACTTTTTTATGACTTCATGTTTTCATATGAGAGTTAGCTTCTGATCCAGCACTGTCCCAGGCTTTTTGTTGTTGTTGTTGTTGTTTTTTGCTGGAGCTCAGGGTCTTACTGCTTGCTTTCATTAAGCTCCAGGCCCTAGCAGTTAGCTTTCACTAGAGAATAGGTTTTTCTTCTGACTTGGTTCATGGGTTGGTGTAAACCTTGTCTAGGACTGGGATTTAGTCACAGACCTGCCATAGGGTTAAGACCTTTCTGCTGAGTTGCTATTATAACAGAATATTTCTGGTGGCTACTCAGAGATAGGGTCTTGTTGCTGGCAGTTCCTGGGACAGGGCTTTACTACTTGTCAGCAATGGAGTCAAGGTCTTGCTGGTGGCTTGTTCTGGAGTTGGGGTTACTGGGGTGGGACCTTACTTGTTGTAAAGACTACTCACTTGCTCAAGGGTCTGCTGGATTTCAGGAGGACAGTGCCTCACTAATGGATTGCCCCAGGCACAGGCTTGCCACAAACCCCCTGCTGTGAGGCTACTGGCAGCTGCAGTTTGCTGCTGTTCCCGGAGCTATTATTAGACCTCTATCGTCCCCCACTTTAATATGAGAGACCTTTCCTGCCATTCTGATACACTGCTTCTCTCCTCCTAGACTAATTCTGAGTTGGTTTTCTAGTTGTTTGGAGGCAAGTTTGGGAGGACTTCAAAGGAGTCTTTCCTCACCCTCATCTTGGCACTAGAAATCTACCATTATTTTTTAATGCAACAGCTTTAGTAATTCAGACATAAAGTTTAGAAAGATCTTATAAATTCTTTGATGAGAGACAACTGTCATTGCTGGGAAACATCATAGGTAATTCTCACAAGTCTGTTTTTTAATGTTTTGGGAGAAAGAGAACAGGAGTGAAATCATTTTTAAAAATAGTACACTGCCATTTTATATCTTTTCAACAACTCAGCACTTTTATATACTTCACCACCCTTGTCCAACTTCTTTATGTCTCCCTTTTAACTCTCCCCTATTTTATTGGCATTTAGGTAAAGCTGTTCACCTGCTGAAATATTCCTAAAAAAAAGTGGAGCAATAAAAAAGGGGGGAGGATACATCTTCCAGGAAATGCACAATGATATCAAATGTGTTACTTTCTCTTCTTCATCAGTTTCTTGGTCAGTTTATGTAGTATAATCCAGTTTCTTATGACACTACATTTACATGCATATAAAATCAGCTTTAGGCTGTTTTAAAGACATATTTTAATAACAGGTAAAATCCATTTTCTTCTTTTCAAAAAAAAGTGAACATTAACATTCGAGTAGAAAATACAGCTAGATGGGTAAATAAGAACATACTGTTCAATCATTTTATACTTAAGACATTTTAATCTATACATTAAAAGGAAAAGAGAAACTGGAAAAGAGCAAGAGAGTCAAAGATGCAAGCAAAATAATAACTTGCATTTCTCAGATCATTAACATCTTCTTTTGGCAACAAGACAGGTCTATGTCTGTCATTTAAATGATGTAATGGGTGGATGTTTTGTAGGAATGTATGAGAAAACCCATCAATTTCTTGAATTTGAATAAATACAAATAAATTGAAGGAGTGAGTTGGAGCAAAATTAATTTTTGAGTAAAATAACATAGTTATTAACCCAGTCAGGACATGAAATTTAAATTTAAATTAATTGGAATTTAATAGTAATTAATATATTATCTTGTAATTGGATAATAAGAAATTGATAGTACAAAACTGGTGATAGCATGACTAGAAAACATGTTGAGGAAATTATGCCTCATTGTTGTAGTAAACTACAAGCTGAATATATTAACAGCCATAAAGAGAACAGTGATAGTTCTGCATATCAATGATATGCATGAAGACTTGCATATCACTTTATATATATATTATTTCTTTTGAGTCATATCAACACTGTACTAAAAGATGTAATTTCCATTTTGCAGATGAAAAAGATGTGTCAGAACTAAGTTAAATAATTAGAGTATTTGTGATACAACTAATAAATTGCAGAGGGAGATTTCATACCCAGATGTTTCTGAATGTCAGTCTAGCATTCTATTTATTGCCCAACATGTCCTAAAGTGGCATGCAAATTGATGTGTTTTCTTAGCAGAATGGCAGATAGTAAGGTGAACAGATGAAGTCCCCAAGCACTTTACAAATATTTCATTTTATCCTTGCAATACCAAAGAAGTAGTTGTTATTATTTTCCCCATTTTAGAGATGAGGAAACTTAGGTTAATTGTTCTATCAGAAAATATAGAGCCAATAAGTGTCTGAGGACCCTATTTTAACTCAAGTTTTCTTGATTTCAGACCAAAAATTCTATCAACTGTGCTACCATGCAGCTTTTATTAAAGGAGGCTAAGGTTGAGTTATATACATACATATGTATATACACACATACAAACATGCATACATCTGCATGAATACATATAAGTTATATATACATATACACATACAACACACTCATATATACATTCACAAATGTGTGTGTGTCTTTATAGTTGATCCTAGGAGTAATTGAATTACCTAACCAGAAGAGAACTTTATCTGAAAACTTCATGAGGACTATACAAATAGAAGGATGTTCTAGTGGGAAAGTTTCATTTTCTCTTTGTCACCTGTGTTCTTTACATGAATGTCTCACAAGCTTTGTACTTTAATTTTTGCTCATTTGCCCTATGAATGACATATTTATTTGTAGGACAGAATACTCAAGGTTTTAAAGACAATATTTTATACAGTTTTTAGTGTTTTGATTTCTTTTTGTTGGTGCACTCTCCCAAAGTCTGTCTAAGCTTTTGTTCATTGCTTCCATGACATTATCTCTATCTTTCTCTGCTTCTTTTGTCTTTTTGCCTTCAATCTTTCCCATAGAAGGGTCTTTTCAAATGAGTCTTGTCTTCTCATTATGTGATCTTATTAAATATGTAATTAAGAATTACTGGCAGGTTGTTGGTAAGGAACACAATGGTAGAGACTATTAGAATTATACCCTCTCAGAATTATTCCCTACAAGCTTCAAAGGAGGAGAAATGAAAAAGAGGAGCTACACTCTGGGGACTCTACAAATAAGTATGAATATATGCTTGTAGAAGTAGAATAGAGAGGGTATAACATGTATAATAAAATATTCTATTCTTAAATATAATATTCAGACTATGAGATATACATATATGTGTGTCTACATGTGTAAATGTGTATCTGTCCACACACACACACACACACACACACACACACACACTAAGAAGTAGCATAATGTTGTACAGAGTTGTCAAACTCACAGTCATATTAAAATGTAATTGGGATGTGTTTAAAAATTTTTAAAAAATGCAAAGCAACATGGTTTTCTAAGTTAAATATTGTGATAGGAATCTATTTCAATTTGAGTTTGATACCATTGCTATAGCAAAAGTGAATCTGGAAGATATCGGCTCAGATTCCTCTTCTGACCCACATTGAATATGAAACTCTGGGCAAATTGCTTAACCCCTCTGTGTCCCAGGCATCTCTGACTGTCTTTTTAGTTGCTAAACACTTCCTGATCTGCTTCATTTACCAATGTAAAAGGAGTTTCCTTATCAAGAGTTTCTTCTAAGCAAAATCATAATTTCTACCCCTTATCCAAAAATGCACATATATTATATTTTAAATATTCTTACACTGTTTTATCTCTAACCATGTCTATGTATTTCACAAATCTTTGAGTGATCCATGGTTTAGGGCCACCATTTCCAGCAACTCAAGTAATAATGGCCAATTCTAGATACCAATTCTAAAAGGAGCATAATCCCTCTTTGCCTCTTGTCCCAAAACCAGCAGTTTGCTTTAGGGAAATATTAAACTTTCCTGCACAAAATGTTCCCAAGACTCCTGAAGTTATTAAATGTATACTGTGGGTATTGGATATGAGACAGACAGCCTCTATTTCATTCACCATATAAAAATAAATGACTCAAAGGGATCCATAAACAAATAGAAATATATGATACCTATATCGCAGATTAAAATCCCCCTTTAAAATGAAAGCACATTTTGAGGGCATCGTTAAAAATCACATAGATACATTCATTCTCCTTGGTTCTACACAAATATTTCACTTATTGCGAAATAAGAGAAAGGTTGGAAAGTACTTAGCAAAGCTCCTAGGATATAGTAAGAACTTAATTTATTGACTGATTGATAGACTTTTAAAGTTTCCTATATCCTGGTCTTCCATTATATGATTCTTGTCTTCTAGAAATAGAAGCTGACATTCATGTTTTCTTCTCTAAGAAGTACTCTGTTTAGAAAATCACTGTTAAGACATTTTAAGCCTAAAACTAAAACTCAGAATCTCTCATATTCATAACTATCTATGAGGTGAGTTTTTAAACTGGCAAGTCCATTCACAGGAATTCTAGTTTTTGACCTATGCTTAAAAGAAGAGTAAGACAAAAAGTCACTCCTATCTGAAAGTTTGACATTCCCGAAAAATCTATGCCAACACCCTCCTTGTTCTGTCCCTTTGCTTCTTTGTAAATAATATTTTTGCAAGTATGGGACATTCCCTACAAACCACACCTCAACTATACACTTGTTTGCAAATCAAATGAAGAAAGAGCAAGTCATTTTATAGCTTGCTTTCATAGATTCAAAGGAAAAAGCTGCTTTCAAAACAATAATCTCTTTCCCTGACTTTAAGGAACCAAACAACTAGGAGACAATCGTTGTCTCCAGAAACTAATTAGAAGAGTTTCTTGTACTCAGCAAGGTCACTTTTCAGACAAAAATGGGTTTGTCCAATAATCACATAAAGTTAATTGAAGAACAAGAGATCTTGTCAAATAAATCAAGGGTAGTTCCTTACAATGCCAATTTAAATATAAAATCATAGATTTAGAAATCGAATTGACCACTAAAGGCATCTTGTCAAAACCCTATTATTTTATATGTGGTCTTCTTGGGTTGCTGTGGATGTGAGTTAGGAGGAGTGAAATTACCTAATAGTCAAGCATCCAACAACAAACCTCTTGGAATTCACTTAGGCTAGTATCAGGTCAGTAATATCTGTAGATAGATAGATACATAGATAGATATATAGATAGATAAAAATATAGATATAGATATATAGTTATATGTAGAAAGAAAAAGAGAGAGAGAAAGAGACGGAGATAGAAACAGAGAGAGACACAGAGAGATTCAGAGAGGGAGACAGACAGAAAGAGAGAGAGAGAGAGAGGGACACAGAGGGACACACAGAGACAGAGACAGAGAGGAAGAATGAGAGATTAGCAAGGAAGTCAGCAAAGTCTTTCAAAAGTTGACATTTAGGAAGACACAACTCTAACAACAAACCAAATAACTGGCTCTGAAATTTCTCCTCACATAACCTTGAATCAACATGTTTACATTAGAATTATATTGTTATTCTTGGGCTTTACAAATCTCCACCACATATTTCTTGCTTCAAAAGAAGAGGATTGCTCCCCTTCTCATTCTTGGGCCTTCCTTTCTCTCTGAACTCTTTCTTAGTCATTTACTCACCCCCATAGGTTCCATGAGCACTCGATGCATATGACTATTAAATCTAATTATTCACACTTAGTACTCTGTTGAAATCTAGCCCTGAATCATCAACTGCCTATTTGACATCTCCACATGGAGGGACCCAACTGGCCCCTCAAGCTCAATAAATTCACCTCAGAAATCATTATATTTTCCTCTACTTCCACCCTTCTTCCTAAATCATCTTTTTCTTCTGAGTGAAGTTTTTTTTTTCTCTTGTAATTGTCTTCCAATCTTAGTTGTTACTGAGTTGTGGGGTTTTTTGTCATGTTTTAGACATCCTCAACTCTCACTGCTTCTTCACCTCCCAGGTTCAAATTATGAGTTTTTATGATTTCTTTCTATAGTATCTCCCATATTTTTCTCTTGATTTCCATCTGCATGGTGACAAATTTTGCTCAGGTACTCATGATTCTTTTACCTAGACTACTGTAATAGTTTCTTGTTTGGGCTCCCTGCTTCATGTCTCTTCCCTGTTTGATTTATCCTCAACAGCTCTCAAAAAAAAAAGATTGCTAAAGCTACAAAAGTGCTGACCTCTCTTTAAAAACCTAATTGAGTCCCTATTGCCTCTAAGACAAAATACAAATTTCTCAGCTGAGTATTTAAAAGACTGAATTTTGGCTTCCTTTTCCCTAGCTGGAGTATTTCACATCACTCCCTTTCCTTCATGTACTCTACTTTTTTTTTTTTTTTTTTTTTTTTTGCTGAGGCAATTAGGGTTAAGTGACTTACCAGGGTCACACAGCTAGGGAATGTTAAGTGTCTGAGACCAGATTTGAACTCCTGACTTCAGGTCTGGTGCTTTATCCACTGTGCCACCTAGCTGTCCCATGTACTCTAGATTTCAATAAAATTAGATGATTGTACAAAATTGACATTCCATCTCCCATTAACTATGACTTCACAGAATGTATTTCCTATTCCCCAGATATCTATAATGTAATTCCTAGATATCCTATAGAATCTGTAGTTTCCTTCAGTGCTTCCAGATTCCAATTTTTATCGCTTTCTTCCCTCTTATCTTTTTAGTGGTTTTAATCATAAGATGTTTTCATGATTTTTGTGAATTTTGGTTTTTTATGGAATAAAGAAGAATATAATCTATCTATGCTGAACTATCCTGTGTGGCTCTTGTCCTTATTCCCCCCAAAATTTAACATGGGTATCCCCCTGATGTACTAGATTCTTCAATTTCTACTATAATCATGATGATACTGGATTATTTTGTTGCCCACCAATCATGTCTCCAATATTTTCCAAATCTGAGATTCTCAGATTCTGTATTTCTAAACCCATAATATACCTTTCATTACATATAGTCATTAAAAGGCTATCCTAATCTGAGTACACATCTGTAAGCATAGTGCTTTCCTTTGTCAAACAGCAATGAATTTGGCAGCAAATACATTAAAATCACGTTTGAATAAAACACAAATTTTGCAAAGTATTGATATTTATCCTGCTAGTTATAAAGTATTGCATTGTTAAGAACTTTGAATTTTTTTTAAATTGAGGATTTGTTAATGGGCAATAATGTTTTAAATATAGATAGATAGATAGATATGTGTGTGTGTATATATATATATATGTAAATACACACACACACATACACACACACATATATATATGTGTGTGTATATATTTGTTAGTTGGCATGAAAGTTAAAATAAATGAAACAGAGTAAATTCTCCACAATTTTCATTAGTTCCCAATGACAAAACATAAATTAAGAAACAAAGAAGCTTAAGGAGAACTTATAGATTTGTTATTGTTTTTCACCGTCATACTATTTGTAACCTCATTTTGGGATATTCTTAGGGAAAATATTAGACTGGTTTGCTATTTCTGTTTTAGCTCATTTTACAAATGAAGATGAGAGACAAATAGGATCAAAATACTTGCCTATGGTCACACAGCCAGTAAGTATCTGAGGCAATTTGTACTCAGGTCTTCCTGACTCCTGCCCACGTGCTACATCTACTGTGCCATCTAGCTGCCCATTGGGTTCCATAGGCAAGTCACTGGAGATTTTTAAGTATCCTGATAATATGATTGGGCCTGTTCAAGACTTCTTAAAAGTCATGTGTTTTTAAATTTTATTTGAGCTTTCATTGCTTTAACTTATCATATACCTCTTTTGATTCATGTGGAGTTTGCAATGCACTAAAGTCCTTGACTTGTCTTCAGGCAAAATGCTGTCTACGTGGACCTTATCTATCTTGAAATTGTGAATTTGTGAAATTGAAATTTCTTAAAGTAAATTGAGACTCTAAATTTTTATAATTTAAACTAACTTTACATTTTACATTTGCATATCCTTACATACTTTATACATTTAACCCTATTTAATTTCATCATTGAAATTCGGTCCAGTATTCTAATATTATCAAGTTATTTTTTGAGCCCTGAGTCTAAATCATCTGGTGTGTTAATTAATTATTCCTCCTAGCTTTGTGTCATGGGCAAGTAGATATGGCAGTTTTCCTCTTCAATCCTTAACCCTAACTAATATTAACAGATGAAGAAACTGAGGTCCAGAAAGTTTAAGTGACTCAGCTAAGATTGTGAAATATACTTTAGTCAAAAAAAAAAAAAAAAGAATGAATGCAGGAAATCTTCTGCTCTCAAGTACAATACTCTTTACCTTACTCTGCATGGCCTGCTTTGATTTATTTTTTCCTCATAAGCTTATACTGGTATTATACAACATTTTGAACAAATCCTAAACAATTTAAAAGCCATTTCCTGCATTTCAACAGTATAATATATTGTTATTGTTTAGTTAATATACTCACTCTAACATTCTGCTGAATCTAAATGCTCTTTATGTCATTTTAAAGTGCTTCTGTTACCTCACTACCTAACCAATTTGGAAAACACCCCTATTCTTTTCCTATTATGTTTACTTCTTCTCTGACCTGCAGATTTGAGGTCATTTTCTTTTCAGTTTCTGCGACAACTTTAGCTTCTCCAAAGGACATTGATCTCACAGCTCTTGATGCAGTATACCATCTATCAGCTGTTTTACTACATCACATTACAATTTAGACTGTATTTTGTCAGCTTTGTAAAAGTATTTTGGATTCTGCTGGGGGAATGTGAGATCTCAAGACAATTCTGTACTTTTCTAAGCTATCTTGCCACTTTAAAAATGTTGTCAGAGAAAGTATTATTTGGGAAAGTCTATCTGAATTATGTTACTGCAAATCTATGCAGTACAGCTAAACCAAATTGATTTACCAAGAGGCTAGCTACATGCCAGAAACATATAGCTCCTGAAATAACTCAGGAAAATAATTGTTCATACAGTGACACATTCAGATAGAGAATGTTTACTTCTTCAAATCAAACCCTAATAATACATTTATGCATTTAAGATATATATTTTATTACTAATTTAAGAAGAAAGGAAAGTTTCTACTTTAAGTAATGTGGTGATATCTGGAGTCATAAACTACTTACAAAAATTGGCTCTTCATTTCTTTCGTAGCAATGTAGCGGAGCTGGTGTTCCTGAGGAGAAATACTACTCTGCAGAGGGAATGTGAATGGAACTAAGAATATTTTCAGCAGTGAAATTACAGCAACCTTGAGGAAAGTATGAAATTCCTGATGAATATTTTTATGACTTCCCCTAGCTGAATGTCCTTTAGAATAGCCCTACCACCTGGGGTATCCTACTCAGAAGATATAGTATAATACTGACATTTATAAAGAGATTCATATTCTTGCAAAAAGTTTTACATATATTTTCTTATGTGAGGCTAATTGTAGCATTGTGTGGTAAGTAGGTATTAGAGATATGATTATCATATTTTACACACAAGGAAACTGAGGTTCAGAGAGATCACATTTAAATGATTTTTATATAGTCACACATAAAGTAAACATTTGCAATTTTATTTTAACATACGTTTTCTTTACCCTAGGTTTAAAATGCTTATCTACATGCCACACACCCTATTTACATCATCACATACCTTAAGTCTTTTGAAAAACATCTGTAGTTATAATTTTTATTCTTTCCTGCATTTCTATCATTGCCCACAAAATTATATGCTATACCTAGGTTCTTCTTTCATATAGCTTTTGGGAGCTAGGAATGAAACTAGCTAGATTGCATGCCTTGTTCCTTAAACTCAGTTTAGCCACCTATGATAGTCTTCTACCATAGTTCTTTTTCTTCCTTGGTTCTCACACTGTGCTGAATCAGTCACTTCCATTTTTTTTGTGAGGTTGAGGGAAGATAACTTATTTTCTTGGTAGATACTATGTAGTATTAGTGTTCCGTAATCTAGGGGTCAGCCTAGGAAGCAGGAAACATGATTTCACCTTAATTCTAACACAGATAATTCCTCCTTTTATGGCTCAGTGAATCCATTGATTCTTGTAACAGGGAAAGGTTATATTATCAATCAACAGAAGTTATATAACAGAAGAAAAATACTCACATCCCAAAACTTGGTATCTATAATTTGTTCAAGCAAAGAGACTGAAAAGGGTTTTAGACTGAGGATATTGCATATTATCATTCTGCTCTGTTAATTCAAAATAATGTTATATTTTTATATATCCTGTAATTAAGCTGAAATTGTGCAATTTCTGGCATTTAATTCTTTCTTTTTTTCTTTCTTTTTTCCTTGCTTCCTTCCTTCCTTCTTTCTTTATTTTTATAATAATTTTTCTTTCTCTTTCTTTTTTTCTTCTTTCCTTTCTTCTTCCTTTCCTTCTTTTTTCTTTCTTCCTTCTTTTCTCTTCCTTCCTTCATTGCCTTCTCTTCCTTGCCTTCTCTTCCTTGCTTTCTCTTCTTTCTTTTCTTTTCCTTTCTTTTCTTTTCCTTTCTTTTCTTTTCCATTCTTTTCTTTTCTTTTCTTTCTTTCTTTCTTTCTTTCTTTCTTTTTCTCTCTCTTTCTTTCCTTCCTTCCTTCCTTCCTTCCTTCCTTCCTTCCTTCCTTCCTTCCTTCCTTCTTTCCTTCCTTCCTTCCTTCCATTCTTTCTTTCTTGCTTAGACTTTAAATAATTTATTTTTGGAAAACTTGCCAAAATAAATTTCCAAAACTCTTCTGCAAAATGTTAGCTTTTTATCTTACATCAAACTGGGTATACAGTAACTATTTTGCAAATAAATTTTTTGTGAACTAATTACAAATAAGCTTGATATGTCTGTCTAATCCTTTACTCCTAACTCTTTTTTTTCTTTTTAGATTATAGAGATTTTTATTGTCAAAATACTTGCATAGTTAGTTTTCAACATTCACCTTTACAAAATCTTGTTTCAAATTTTTTTCTCCCTTCCCTGATTCCCACCCCCTCCCGAGTTACCAAGTAATGCAATATATCTTAGACATGTGCAATTCTCCTATACATATTTCCACAATTATCATGCTGCATAAGAAAAATCAAATTAAAAAGGAAAAAAAAATTAGAAGGAAAACAAAATGCACGCAGACGACAAGTAAAAATAAGATGTCGTGATCCACACTCAAACCCAACAGTCCTCTCTCTAGGTGCATGTGGATCTTTCCATCACAAGATTATTGGAACTTTTCTGAAACACCTCGCTGTGGAAAAGAGCCATGTTCATCAGATTTGATTATTATATAAGCTTGTTGCTGTGTACAATGTTACCATGTTTCTACTCAGTTCACTTAACATCATTTCATATAAGTTTCTTCAGGTTTCTCTGAAATAATTCTGCTGATTGTTTCTTATAGAACAATAAAATTCCATAACTTTCATATACCATAACTAATTCAGCCATTCTCTCCCTGATGGACATGCATTAACTTTCTAGTTATTTGCCAATACAAAATCCTGCTACAAGCATTTTTATACATGTGGGTCCTTTTCCTTTTTTTTATAATCTCTTTAGGATAAAGGCTCAGTAAAGATACTACTGGATCAAAAGATATGCACAATTTGATAGTCCTTTCAGTATAGCTCCATATTGCTGCCCAAAATGGTTGGATTAGTTCACAATTACACCAACAATGTATTAGTGTCCCAATTTTCCTACATCCCCTACAACATTCATCATTATCTTTTCCTGTCATTTAAGCCCATCTGAAAATTGCCTAGTGGTACCTAAGAACTGTCTTAAATTGTATTTTTTTATCAATACAGATAAAGAGAATTTTTTCATATGATGACCAAAATGGTTTTAATTTAAAGTAAAAAAAAAATTGTTCATATCCTTTTACCATTATCAATTTGAGAATGGATTGTATTCTTATACATTTGAGGCAATTCTCCATATATTTTAGAAATTAGACCTTTATCAGAATCCTTGGATATCAAATTTTTTTAACTGTGTTTCTACCCTTCTCATCTTGTCTGAATTGTTTTTTGTTTTGTTTTGTTTTGTTTTGTTTTTGTTTGTTTGGTTTTTTTGGTACAAAAGCTTTTTATCGTTATATAATCAAAATTATCCATTTTTTACTACATAATGTACTCTAGTTCTTTGGCCACAAATTTCTTCCTTCTCCACATATCTGAGAGGTAGACCATCTTTTGTTCTTCTAATGTGCTTATAGTATCACTCTTTATGTGTATATTATGAACTCATTTATGTCTATATCATGAATGCTTTTACTTGATCTCAGATAAGGATTGCTACCCTTGCTTTTTTTTTTGTTCACTTGAAGCATAAAAGATTCTGCTCCAGCCTTTACCTTCACTCTGTATGCCTCTCTATGCTTTAGATGTATTTCTCGTAAACAACATATTGTTGGATTCTGGTTTTTAATCCAGTCTACTATCCACTTCCACTTTTTGGGAGAGTTCATCCCATTCACATTCACAGTTAAAATAACTTAATCTGTATTTCCTGCCATCTTTTTAACTCATTATGTTTTTCTCTTTCCTTTCTGCCTTCCCCCCTCCCCATTATGTTGCTTTTTATGGCCAGCTCCCCAAAACAGTCCTCCCCCCTTTGGAGCCCCTCCCCTTCTTTTAATCCTTTCCGATGATTCTTCTATTTTCCCTTCTATTAGTCTATCCCTTTCTTTTCCTCCTTTCCCTCCCACTTCTCTATAAGGAGGGCCAAGTTTCTCTTTGAAACCAAATGTGTCTGATATATTCTTTTAGAACCCAGTCTAATGAGAGTAAGATTTACAAAATGCTCATCCCCCTCCCTTCTTTCCCTCAATTATATTAGGTTTTCTTTGCCTCTTCAAGAGATTTTTAACTTATTGTTACCTCCTTTTCTTTAACTTTATTTTTTCCACCTTTTCCCCCTTTTTCCAGTATGATAGCCCTTCTAGCCCTAGTTTCTTTTTCATATTATCAAAGTAATATCAAATTATACCCCCATTCTTTAAGTATACCCATAGTAGAAATATAGTTTCAAGAGTTCTTTCCTTTCTACTTTTTATGCTTCTCTTGAGTTCTCTGTTTGGAGGTCAAATTTTTTGTTCAGCTCTGGTCTTTTCATTAGAAATAGGTGAAATTCACTTATATCATTAAATGTCCATCTTCTTCCCTGGAAGATAATGCTCATTCTAGCTGGATAGGTTATTCTTGGCTGTAATCCAAGTTCCTTTGTCAAGATGATAGTTTCAAAAGGAAAAAAAGAGAACTTCCCCATTGCAAGGGGGAAGGAAACAAGAATTTATATAACACCTATTATGTTCCAGACACAATGTGAAGTGTTTTACCGATATTTTATTTCATTTTTAAAACAATCCTGGTAGATAACTAATATTGTTTACTTTTTTTGCAATTGAGAAAACTGAGGCAAACAAGTTACATAAATTGGTCAGGATCATATGGTTATTGAATTTCTGAAGCTAAATTTGAACTCAGTTCTTCATGATTCCAGGGCCAGAATGCTATTGTACTATCTAGATATCTCCTAGGGGAGTTCTGTTCCAATTTGTTAATTTTTAGGAATAGTCAGTGTATTAGTACAGATTAAAAATGTATGAAAGAAATAGTAGAAACTGGATAGAAGAGAAATAAATAGGATTCAAGGACTCACAAAGAGAGAACAGCCTTCATGGGGAGTAAGAATGCCTTATTTTTAGTAAGAGGGAAAAAAGAAAAATGATGATGCTAAGAAGTTTTGAAGGCTGACAGACAGAGTTGGTGTTGAAGGGGTTCACTCCAGCTAACCTTAATCTTCTCACTGAAGAAGAAATTATAGACCATAATGTAAACATAATATAGTCAAATTGAAAGTTGATTATGTTAGGCTTTCTAATATTTCCCCCTTCTCTAAAGAAAGATTTAGAAATTGAATTTAGCCTACAGAAATAATTTATCTTACAATTACTGTATTTGTGTAGCAGCAGTTCACCAATATCTATGCTCTGTGCCTTACCCAACAGTATAATAAAAAGAAATTTGCAGCCAAAAGAAATTGGTATCTCAAATACTACAATTATTCTCAAGTGAGAATAAATGTGTTTAGAATGTCAAATCCATGATGATGATGGTTCAGAATGAGAAGAGATTGTATTTACTCATTTTATTGCACTTTTCTTCTTCTAAATAGTTGAGAATTATTAATTAGTTGTCAAATGAGGCAAGTTAATTTTTTTCTAAAAACAATGATTGTAGAAAATCACTTGTAAACAACACAGAGAGTTGATGTAGCTGTTCCCTGTGTAACTCAGCAAACATTTGTTACTTTAGTTTAAAAGTAAAAAGAAAGACTCTGTGTCTGGGAAAACATTCTTCAGAAATTGGAAATGTTAAGAAAAATTCCAGGAAGCTCAGTATTCTTTTCTTGTCAGTATATTTATTGAAGGGGAAAGAAAAGGTCTGGGTTCTTCTGAGAATTCTGCAAGAAGCATTATCTGAGTCATTTCAACAAAATGCCTACTGAGGCAGACTCTAAGTCAAAAGGTACCTCAATGACGTTATCTTCTCTCTAATTTTTCTCTGTCATTTCTCTGGAAGTAGGACTAATTATGTAACCTTTTGGTTTTTTTTCTTTAGGAATACTTCAGCTTCTGTTCATCTATTATTATGTAGTCATTTGACTTGTTTCTGTCTCAACCCAATTATCTTCAGTGTTCTTTCTTAGGACATACTGAGTTTTAGCCATAAATGGAGCCCAATTTATTTTTATTCACTTTTTTGTGATAAAATTGGATTAATTCAAAATCTTTAGAGGTGACATTCCTAATCTTATTTATTGTCTAGAAAAATAAACATGAAATAGAACTCAAAAATCACTTAATACAATTACATGAAAGTTCAAATGATGATATTTTATCAGTATATTTTCTCTTGCCTTATATATCTGGGAAGCCATATTTATGCATTGCATGTACTATCAGAATTGGTTGATGTGTAACTTACTAATTTTTTTTTCTATCTTTGTCATTGTTCATAGGGCATTACCTTCTAGGTAGGAGTTAAGAAATGGTAAGTTTGGAAATCAAGTGAACATGAAAACAAAATATATCAGTGATTTCAAAAGAAATAATATTAGTTTTTGTATTTAAAAAATGAATATTTTAAGGAAGCTTTAATGGATTGTAACAGGCATTTACTAAATTACTGCTATATGCTTAAAAATTTTCTATAGGACTAAAATTGTGAACAGGTGAGCTTATACATGGCAAATTTAAGAAATAAGATCAAAAAACCAATAAAAAAGAGAATCAAGAAAGACTTCTTATTACAGGTGGCTAAGCATCTGAATGTTGAAAAAAAAAGCCAGGGATTCTGAGGCCAAAGTGAAGAAATATGTTCTAAGCATGAAGAACTACTTACATGAAATAAATAGAATGCCACATTTGGAAAACAGCAATAGAAGAAGCAAAAAAAAAATGTGTGAAGAGGGAGGGGGAGAAGGAATAAATGAAAAGATTGGCTAGAGAATTGCAAAAGACATTAAATACCAAGCTAAGCAGTTTGCTTAGCAACAATAGGGAACCATGGAAGGTTAACTGAGGGAATGGTAGGGTCATGTATGCATTAGAAAATCTCTTTTACAAGCTATGTGAATGATAGACTAGAGAGAGAATAAATAGAAAAAATAAATGCTTAGAGTTCAAATAAGAATCTTTAGCCATAATAGAAGTATAAAGTCAAGAAAGAATTAACTACCATAAAGTTCTTGTAAGTGGAAAGGAAAGAAAATGTATGAGAGATATTGTGAAGAGAGAACTGACAAAACTCCCTTCAGCAAGAGATTAAATCTTGGGGAGTTAGTAAAAGAAAATAGTTGAAATTTGTCCTCAATGTGATAAATAATAGCTGACTTGAAAATATGATAATATGCTTAATAGAAATAGGAAAATTGGGGGGATCAGTTTTAACAGTGAAAAAATATACTAATTCACAAAAGTTAGTAGAGCATAAGAACTGATAGATTTAGACAGGTATAGACAGATAAATGCAAAGATATCTATCTATGTAGATCTATATCTATGTGTATATCTTTATCTGGCTTTTTAGATAGAGTTATAAAGGTTTTAGGTATTTGCCTAGAAGCAGGTCTTATTTCTAAGTGCATTATTATTGTTGTTGATTTTTTTGTTTCTCTCAAAGAATTTCATTTGGTAGAGGCTCTTCATTCTGCTTTGTTGGTCCCTTGTTTTCTGTGGAGGCAAGGGCTTGGGCTTCTTGGTTCATGTTGTGGCCTTTCTTAGTGTCACGAGAAACTGTGACTGATCTAGGCACACCAAAAATAAATGAACAAACAAATAAACAAAAAGAGGTGAACACTTTGTTAGGGAATTCTGGGGGTGGAGCCAAGATGGCAGAATAAAGTCAGGAAGTTTCTCAAGCACTACCAGTTTCCCTCAAAAACCACATGAAACCAAGCCTCTGAACAGAGCATGTCTGAATGAAACTAAACTCCAGGTCAAGGTAAACTGAAAAAAAACTTTAACCAAAGTCATTCACACTGGGGTGAAAAATGGTGTTCAGGCTAGGTCAGATAAGACTCTGGGAAAGGTGGTGAGAGGGTCTTAATGACAGCAAATCAGCAATTAAGACCCTCAGTCCTGGCTCAATGGAGGAACAAATCAGTGGGCAGCTTCCAGTACCAACTAAGAAGACAAAGTCTAGGAAAACAGACTGTTTCCTGAAAGGGGAAGACAAAACTACCTGCTACAAACAGGCCTCTGTGATGAATCCAAGACTCATGGAGCTTGGAACAGTGCCACCTTTCTCCCAGGAGAAGAGGTAAACCATAAAATTAAAAAAAAGAAGAAATACCAAAAGAAAAGCAAAGAAAATGAGCAAGAAACAGAAAAAAGTCTTGACCATAAGAAGCAACTATGGTGACTGGGAAGACCACAGACTGAGAGGAGGATAGAATGTCCACAGAAGAAATCTCAAAGAATGAATAAATTGGTTTCAAGCCAAAGAAGTCTACTTGAAAATGGTCCCTAAAAGACGTAAAAAGGCACATAAGAGAGGGAGAAAAAATGAGAAAAAAGAGAGGTATGCATGAAAGTCAACAATTTGAAAAAGGAAGGAAAAAATAGTCTGAAGAAAACAACTCCTTAAACTTTAGAATAAGGCAAATTGAAAAAGAGATACAAAAGATACCTGAAGAAAATCATGCAATAAAAATTAGAACAGGACAAAAGGAAGCTAATGGTTTTATGAGACAGCAAGAATCAGTCAAAAAAAAAGAAAAAGAAAAAGAAAAATAGAAGAAAATGTGTAATATCTCATTGGCAAAATAGATGTGGAAAATAAATCCAGAAGAGATAATTTAAAAATTACTGGCCAACTTGAAGGCCATAACCAAAAATAAATAAATAAATAAAAAGATCCTAAATAACATTCTACAAGAGGTCATTAAGGAAAATTTTCTCAATGTCCTAGAAACAGAGGATTAAATACTGATTGAAAGAATTCATTGATCACTTTCAGAAAGAGATTCCACAAGGAAAATTTCAAGGAACTTTGTTGAGAAACTCCAAAACTATATTCTCAAGGAAATTAAATACTCCAGTAGCTAATACAATAAAGGATCTGAGAATCTGGGATACTATATTCCAGAGGGCAAAAGACTTGGGGTTACAATCAAGAATTAACTATCCAGTGAGACCCAGCATCATATTTCAGGGGTGGAGAAGGAGCTTCAAGGAAGTAAGGGACTTTCAATAATTTCTATTGAAAAAACAGTACTAAACAGAAAATGTAACCTTTAAATACGGGATACAAAAGCATCATAAAAAGATAAACAGAGGAATACATACACACATACACACATATGTATATATGTTTAAAGATTAAACTTTTTATTCCCTACATAGGAAAACAATATCTGTAACTCTTGAGAACTGTATGTCACTGGGGCAGACAGAGGGGGTTAGGTATGTTGTTAGGTATGGGTAAATGCCTTGTTCCTGCCATATTAATTTCCAGTTTCCCAGCAGGTTTTTTTCAAATAGTGAGTTCTTATCCCAAAAGCTGGGGTCAATGATCCAAAGCAATGCCAATAGGTTTTGGATAGGAAATGCCATCTGCAGCTAGACAAAGAACTAAGGAGACTGAATGCAAATCAACACATGATATGTTCATTTTTTTCTGTTGTTTTTCTATCCCATGTTTTTTTCCTTTTTATTATGATTTTTCTCTCCCAAAATGATTCATAAAGCAATGTATACTAAAATTAAGTAAACTTACTACAACATTAAAAAGGCAACTTAAGGGTTCAACAAGAAATTGCCATAAAAATTTAATCACTGGCTATGGCAATTTTGTAAATACCTCAATGATACCCAAAAAAAGAATAATTAGCCACCAAGATTTGTAAATTACCCCCTTTGTTTTATGTATTCTCCAAACAAGTACACTTTCCTTTAAATTCTACATGTATAAGTAAGAAAGTGTGTCACAAACTTTGGTAGGGGGGTATGGCAGTAGTGTGATAAATAAATATTTTGCACCTTTTATTCTCAACATGCAACTTTCATAATTTCCCTTTCCTAAAATGTATTTCTAGATGACAGGTACCAGCTCATAATTATTCAGAGAATAGGAAGAATAGAAGTGGAAACTTATTACTATAATTCTATAAAGACATACCTTAGAATTTTGCGTTATTCACTAAACCACTTTAGGAGAGATGTTGCAGTCACCATCTGTATATCCAAAGGAGCTATTCATTTGGGAATGTATGTCCAGAATCTTTTCTGGACATACATTAATAATTAAATATGGAATTTAATTAATAACTAGTTAATTAATAATTAAAATGGAATGTGCTGATTTATGGAACCTTGTTGTTATGGTGGTTTTTCCTTTCTTTTTTGAAGAGGACCAATAATATCATGATGTGAATGTCTCAAGTTCCATGCTAACTGGACTTAAGTGAGGCACAGCTGAGCAAAATTGTAAGCCT
Organism: Myrmecobius fasciatus; assembly: GCA_023553655.1. Classification (NCBI taxonomy): domain Eukaryota; kingdom Metazoa; phylum Chordata; class Mammalia; order Dasyuromorphia; family Myrmecobiidae; genus Myrmecobius; species Myrmecobius fasciatus. The sequence continues at coordinate 21,739 of JAJPUD010013014.1, forward strand.
CACTCTCTCCCCCAGATTTATTGAAGTCTAGTGATTCAGCTATAAGGAACAGGGGAATTAAATAAAGGGCTTGAAGTCAGGATGTCTGAGTTCATATCCTCCTTTATTTACTAGTGGTATAAAATTGGGTAAGTTATTTGATCTCTCTCAGCCTGTTTGTCTATAAATTAAATGGGAATAATCGCATCTACTTTTCACAGTTGTGAGGATCAGATAATATGATCTATTGATTATGTCAATATGACATGAAATATGAAAATGTCAAAATATTATAAAATACTAGCTGTTATTTTTATTAATCAAAATCAAAATCAGTGCTAGTATTTATATGACATATCCTATATGCTAGTTACCACATTAAGTTAGGTAAGTATTTCATTTTGTCCTCACAATAGTCCTGGAAGGTTAATGTCATTATTATTCCTATTTAAAGTATAGGAAACAAAGGCAAAGCCAAGATGGTGGAGAGGACACAAAGTTCTTTCTGAACTTCTCCTACTACCCTCAGAATTAATACCAAATCCAGCCTCTGAATTAACTCTGGACTGGCAGAATTCATGAATATCAGGAGTGTAACAAATTAATTTCTAAGATCACCATAAAAGGTCTGTTTTAACAGGAAGAGAGGGAGGCAGGCCAAGTGCAAGCACATTGAACATAGCCACTACTGTGGCATTGCACAGTGGGGGTGGTGTGGGCTCCTCAGGTAATATGGACTCTGCAAAGCAGAGAATCTACAAGGAAGAAGCTACAGCAATGTTGGCTACTCTGCCCTGGTTACAAGCCAGTAGATCAGCAGAGATGTTATAAAACATCCAAAACAATAACAAAAGCTAAATAGTGAACCCTAAAACACCATATTCTCACAGGACCTGACCTACCCAGCACTGAAAGTAAGTCAGCACTAAATCAGTGAAGCCACTTCCACTTGTAGAGGAAGCTTGGATAACCTTCATTGTCCTAAAAGTAGACTTTAACTTTTTAAAAAAATGAGTAAAAAATCAAAGAGAACTCTGACCATAGGTAGTTTTCATGGTGGAAGAGAAGAACAGATTTCAAACCCCAAGAAGACTAAAAGCAGATCATCTCCAGATGAAGCCCTAAAGGGTGATATAAATTGCTCCCCATCATACAAAGCTCTCCTAGAAGAAACTAATTGAGTCCTGGAAGAAAAATGGGGAAAGGAAATGATAATCTTGCAAGAGGAGTTGAAAAAGGCAACACAGAAATTACCTGAAGAAAATTCGCTACAAAATAGTGAAATAAAAAAGCATATAACTCCTTAAAAATTAGATTTGACAAAATGGAAAAAGAAAATAACTCCTTAAAAAACAGAATTTGTGAAATGGAAAAAGTCCATAGTACAAAACAACTCCTTTAAAAATTCAATTGGACAAATACAAAATGAAGTAAAAAAAAGTAAAGGAAGAAAACAATTCAAAAAAAATCAGAACTGAATAAATGGAAATGAATGACTCAATGAGACAACAAGATTCTGTCAAACAAAGCCAAAAATAGAAAAAAAAATATAAAATACCTACTTGGGAAAACAACTGACCTGAAAAATAGATCTAGGAGAGGATTATTGGACTTTCAGAAAACCATGATGGAAAAAAAAAAGCCTAGACACTATTTTGCTAGATGTCATAGAATCAGAAGGTAAAATAGCCATTGAAAGAATTCACTGAATATTTCCATGCATTTTGCTTTCCTTCTTAGGTTGTTTTT
>JAJPUD010013014.1:28466-46336 GCA_023553655.1 Myrmecobius fasciatus
CTGTCATCTAGGGGTGGGGGTGGGTGGAAGGAAAGGAAAAGCTTGGGAAAAAAAAAGTTTTTTTGCAAAGGTCAATGTTGAAAGGTCACTCATATGTTTTGTAAATAAAAATCTTTATAAAAAAAGAATTCACTGAACAATTACTGAAAGAGACTCCAAAATTAAAACTTCAAGGAATATTGTGGGTAAATTTCAGAACTATTGTACCAAAGAAAAAATATTACAGGCAGCCAGGAAAAAAATTCACATACCAAAGAGCCACAATAAGGATTACCCAGGATCTAGCAGCTTCCACCTTAAAGAATCAAAGGGCCTGGAACCAGACATTCTGAAAGGTAAAGAAACTAGAAATGCATTCAAGAATAAACTACTCTGCTAAACTGAGCATTTTATTTTTTTTAGGGAAGAAGATGGACATTCAATGAAACAAGTAAATTCCATTCATTTCTGATGAAAATACCAGAGCTAAACAAAAAAAATTAACCTAAAAATATAGAATTCAAGAGAAGCATAAAAAACTAAAAAGAAAAGAACTCTTGAGAACTATTTCTGCTATGGGTATACATAGAGAGTGCATGCATAATTTGATTGTACTATTATAAATATAAAAAGTAAACTAAAGGTGTAAAGGGGATTATACTGGAAAAAGAGGAAAGTGGAGGTAAAATGAGGGAAATTGCATCTCAGGAAGAGGCAAAGAAAACCTATTAAAAAGACTAGAGAGTATAGGAATAAATGAACTTTCATTAAAATAGTAGCAACTTTTTAAAACCAACAGTAAACATCATATGTAATGGGGATAAATTGGAAACATTAACAATAAGATCAGAGGTGAAACAAGGTTGTCTATTATCACCATTGCTATTCAATATTGTATTAGAAATGCTAGCTTTGTCAATAAAAGAAGCAAAAGAGATTAAAGGAATTAAAGTAGTTAATGAGGAAACCAAATTATCACTGTATGCACATGATATGATGTATACTTAGAGAACCCTAGAGAACAAACTAAAAAAAACTATTAGAAATAATCCATAAATTTAGCAAAGTTGTAGGATACAAAATAAATCTACATAAGTCATCAGCATTTTTATACATCACTAATTAAAGTCCAACAGCAAGAAATACAAAGAGAAATTCCAGTTAAAATAACTGTTGATAGTATAAAGTATTTGGGAATCTATCTGCCAAGGGAAAGTCAGGAACCATATGAGCAAAACTATAAAACACTTTCCACATGAATAAACTCAGATTTAAACAAATGGGAAAATATCAAGTGCTCTTGGATAGGATGACTGAATATAATAAAGATGAAAATACTACCTAAACTAATCTATTTATTTAGTGCTATATCAATCAAACTCCCAAGAAACTATTTTATTGACCAAAAAAATACCAACAATATTCATCTGGAAGAGCAAAAGGTCAAGAATTTCAAGGGAATTAATGGAAAAAAAAACAAATGAAGGTGGCCTAGATGAACCAGATTTAAAACTATATTATAAAGCACTGGTCACCAAAACCATTTAGTACTGGCTAAGAAATATACTAGTTGATCAGTGGAATAAGTTAGGTTTACAGGACAAAATAATCTATAACTATCGCAATCTAGTGGTTGACAAACCCAAAGACCCCAACTTTTGGGATAAGAATTCACTATTTGAACAAAAACTGCTGATAAAATTGGAAAGTAATATGGAAGAAACTAGGCATTGACCCAAACCTAACACGATATGTCAAGATAAGGTTGAAATGGATTCATAATCTAGACATAAAGAATGATATTATAAACAGATTAGAACAATGTGGGATAATTTACCACTCAGATTTGTAAAGGAGGAAAGAATTTGTGACCAAAAAAGAACTGGAGATCATTATTGATCATAAAATAAATAATGTTGATTATATTAAGTTAGAAAGGTTTTGTACAAACAAAACTAATGCCAACATTACTAAAAGAGAAGCAACAAACTGGGAAAACATTTTTCCATTAAAAGGTTTTGATAAAGCCTCATTTATAAAATATATAGAGAATTGGTCCAAATTTATAAGAATTCAAACCATTCTCCATTTGATAAATGGTAAAAGGATATAAACAATTTTCAGATGAAAGAATTGAAACCATTTCTAACCATATGAAAAGGTGCCCCAAATCACTATTTATGAGAGAAATACAAATTAAGACAACTCTGAGATAGATACCACTACATACCTGTCAGAATTGCCTAAGATGACAGGAAAAGATAATGACGAATGCTGGGAGGGGATGGGAGAAAACGGGACACTGATATATTGTTGTTGGAACTGTGAATAGATCCAACTATTCTGGAGAGCAGTTTAGAACTATGATCAAAAAATTATTCAAACTCTGCATACGCGTTGACCCAGCAGTGTTTCTATTGGGCTTATATCCCAAAGAGATATTTAAGCAGGAAAGGGGACCCACATGTGCAAAAATGTTTGTTGCAGCTTTTTTTTTTTTGTAGTGGCCAAGAACTGGAAACCTGATTGTATATCCATCAGAGAATGGCTAAATAAAATATGGTATACCAAATGTTATGGAATATTATTGTTCTGTAAGAAATGACCAGTGGGATGATTTCAGAGAGGCCTGGAGAGACTTGCATGAACTGATGTTAAGTGAAATGAGTAGAACCAGGAGATCATTATACATGGCAACAAGACTATAGAATATATGTGGCTTTCTTCAATGAGATGATTCAAACCCGTTCCAATTGTACAGTAATGAAGAGAGCCATATACACCCAGAGAGAGGACTGTAGGAGCTGAGTGTGGTTCACAACACAGCATTTTAACTCTTTCTGTTTTTGTTTGCTTGCATTTTTTTTCAGGTATTTTTTTCTTCCTTCTTGATCCAACACAAGAAAATGCAGCAAGATAACTCTTATGTATACATATATTGGATTTTACATATATTTTACCATATTTAATGTGTATTGGACTACCTGCCTTCTGGGGGGGATGGGTGGAAAAGTGAAAATTTGCAAAAGAAAGTTTTGCAACAGTCAATGTTGAAAAATTACCCGTGAATATGTTTTTTTTTAATTTTATTTTATTTGCATAACATATGTGTGGGTAATTCTTCAACAATAACCCTTACATAGCTTTCCATTACAAATTTTTCCCCCCAACTTCCCCACCCCTTCCCTAGATGGCAGGATATCCACTACATGTTAATTATGTTAAAATATTGGCAAATCGAATATATGTATACATATTTCCAAAATTATCATTGTTGTGCAAGAAAAATCTTATCTACACAAACGATATATCAGATAAAGGAAACACAATGTAAGCAAACATCAATCAAGGAGTATGAGAATGTTATGTTGTGGTCCACATTTTGCATCCCTCTCTCTGGGTGTATATGGCTTTCTTCAGTGAACAATTGGAGGTGGTTTGAAACATATCATTGTTGAAGAGAGCCATGTCCATCAGAATTAATTGTCATATAGACTGTTGTTGCCGTGTATAATGATCTCCTGGTTCTGCTCATTTCACTCAGCATCAGTTCATGTAAGTCTCTCCAGGCCTCTCTGAAATCATCTTGCTGGTCATTTCTTACAGAACAATAATATTCCATAATATTCATATACCATAATTTATTCAGCCATTCTCCAATTGAAGGGCATCTATTCAATTTCCAATTCATGAATATGTTTTGTAAAAAAAAAAGCTTTAATAAAAATTTTCAAAATTAAATTAAAAATAAAGGATAGGAAACCAAGGTAAATCTCAAATAATATTAATATTAATGCTACTTCTATTTGGAGGCTGGATGATAGCAAAAAAGAAATATTTTAAAGTGATTCAGGTATCAATTTTGAGGTCTTACTAAGTGACCTTTGAATTATCCCAACTGCAAACTAAAATGATTATCCATTTTATAAATTTTGAATGGGAATTTGGAAAATTCAATTCATTCTCTAATAAATATGGATGTTAGAATTGATTTGCCTGCAGTCTTTATTTAAAATTATTATTTCACCATTCTTGTGAATCATCACATACATAATGATAATCTTACTCTTTAATCAAGATAAGGTTAGATATTTTAATTATTAGAAAAATACTTTCAATACTTTCTCAAATAAAATTAGAGTTTATGCAAATATGTTTTATTCAAATATCATTTGTTATGCAAACCTCCAAAGATATATCTATAATCCTTCCATCAACTAAAGAAAAACTGTAGTGGTTATGTTTAATTAAGGAAAATTAAATAACTTTCCGTAACCAGGTTAGTATGTATCTATGAACCATGTCCCTCTCTATTCCTTAGCTGAAACTGAACATGAATAAGAATAGTAATGCTTTTTCAACCTTATAGTATCACTAAAATATTAATATTGCCATGTTAATCTAAGAGGACATGGCAAGAGGACATTTCAGAGAGAAGGGATGATTGAAGATTTCTCTTCTAATTAACACACTAAATCATTGCCATCAGAGAATCTCTCTACTTTCTTAAGTTACAAACTATTGAGTAATATCTTACAAATAAAAATAAAATTTTAGCTTTTTCCTCAGTTAATGTTATTCTTTAGTTCACAAAACAGCCATCTTTGTAATTTTCATTTTTTTTTCCAGATTGGTTCTATATAATGCCTGCAAATTGCCCAATTTGCATTGGTTTGTCACCATGACAGACCTGAAGAGTTAGGAAATAGTTTCTTTTTACTATTTAAGAATAAAATTAATGGAGGCTTAGGATCTTTGAGAATTTTCTATGATTTTATAGTAGTTTTATATCTAGTTATGATAACAGGAGTTGGACAGGAATTTAAAAAATCATCAAATCCAAACAATTATTTTGTAGAAGAGGATAAGTGCCAGAGAGGAAAGGTGATTAGATCATAGGAGGAAAGATCCCAGGTCTGGGAAATGAAATAGACCTCAGAGGATGCTGAGTTTATCTATACTCTAATCAAGAAGGATATATATGACTTCCCCCAAAAGTAGCCACCCAACCTATACTTAGTGAGCAGGAATCCACTACAACCTCTAGTGAGCAGGACTCTATTATGAATTCTACTAGAATAGAGCCCACTACTTTGGAGCAATTCATTTTACTTTTTGATCAGTCTACTTTAGACAAAATCTCCACTTCCTCATCACACACTTATCAATCTATCTATCAATCTAGCTACACCTACCTCTTTAAAGCTTAAGGTAATTGCTTCTACATAAGGTTTCTATAGAATAAGTCCATTTCTACTTCAACATGACAATCCATCAAATACTTGAAGATAGCTATCTTTTCTTGCTCCATTTTTTTCCTTTTCTTAAACTAGATATCTCCAGGTCTTTTAATGAATGTTTCTGTGATATCATTTCCAATATTCTTCCCATTCTACTTGTTTTTTTTTTCTTATCTTTCCTATGAAAGCAACAAATCTTTGGTAGAACTTCAACATGAAATCATACTGCGTTTTTAAAATGCTAATGGGCATTTCCAAAATACAATATCAACTTAAATCTACACAGATTCTAGTTTATTATTTGAATATCTCTCCTAATTTTGTTCTTCTAAATGAGAAATAATATAGGAATATGAATATATATATAATATACATATGTATGTATGTAAATAAGTCACATACATATAAATATGTATAAATAATACATATAAATAAGTTACAATGTTTTGCCTAGTTCTGTGGACTGCATTCAGAAGGAGGAAATATCTTTGAATAATGTTAGGAAAATACAAGTTATGATAATGGGTATGAGTAATTTAGTAAAATAAAAATAAAATACATAACTACTTTTAACAATTCAAGTGGCTGTGTGAACTCATGATTGCACTTTTGCAAATTGCAAATGACCAATTCCTGCTCATCCTTTAAGACTCTGGTCCATATATTCCCACAAATTTGCCTACCAACATGAAGCAAAAGTCCTTGCTTTATCTTAACATTTAAGCATGCCAATATACTAAGTATGCATGAGCATTAACTTTTGCCATGTGTACATCTCATCTTCCTTTTTGAGCATGTTTCTTCAGTTATATTCTATATGGCACTGATTCTTTATAATTATTTATTCATAATATGTTACAGACTGTTTATGTGTACTCTTTTCCTTCTTTACTTAAATTTAAGTCATCCTTGACATGTTCAACAAGTTGAGATTGGAGACTGCCAAAACTACAAGATGAAACCACTCATTTGGTTTGATTTACTGTTCTTTTTTTTTTTTTTTTTGCAAGATGACAGGCCAGGGAAATCAATCTCTTAAAAGGTCAGAAAAATACACATTGATACCTTAACAAGGTGAGAAGTTTCAAATTGAATCAATTAAGTAGAGTCATTGGAGAAATATGAACAAGCTCTTGATCAATTTAAATATCATTAACAGTTTTGGAATGAAATAGAATTATTCTACAAGAAAATATTAGGAGTGGCTGAGGAAATGGTCACATATTATTGTATTTTATATAAAAAAGCAAACAGTTCATACCATGAATATCTGAACATCAAGCATCACAGTGGAATAAATCTTTCTTTAAATCCCTGAAACGAACTAATTTGGTGTTGTAGAAGTACAACTTGGCCAAAAGAGGGCCTCATGAACTTTGGAGGATGATGTGGACGTTTTCATCAGTGTCCTACTCTTTTTTCCAGCTATAGCAAAGAATGACTCAACATAGTGTATGCATTAGGAGCTGAAGACAGGCTGTACTTAAGAAAAGGCAGATGTAAGACTTTATGTGAGGCCCAACAAGACGCTATAAAACAGAAAGGGGAAACATTCTTAGCAAAAAGACTTCTAGCCCTTGAGAGCCTATAAAAAGAGATCAATCCTCTCTAAAAAGTGGGTTTAATGGATTACATGTGAGTTATCTACTGTGTTGTCTTATCTTCCAGGAATGTGTTGGAATCAACTCAAACAAGAGCCAATTGTTAAATTTTCAATATAAACATTTATACACAGGACACATAGAAGTTTTAAAATTTGTGTCTTGATTTATGGTTTTAATTACTCTCTAGACTTCAGTAAGCAATAGAGAAAATCCTTGTATACAAATTAAAATTAAAAATATTTTCTGAGTGCATTTTTTGAGAGCAGTTTGTTAACTATTCACCAGTTCACATTTGCCTATATGTTTTCCTTGCTAGGTCAAACGTGGCTCTATTATCTCTTTTTTAAACATTTATAATTTTTCTTCCTTCTCTTTTCCCTTAAAATATATAATTTATCTTTTATGATCCATTATTATTTTCCCTAAAATGCTAAGAAATATAAATGTCTTTTGTAAAATGTTTAAAATTCATCATATTTGAAAGTTTTTGTAAGGGATTATTATTTGGGACAATATGTGATATTAAACTATTCTGGATTATTTTGCCTCTCTATTACAGTTCTTTAAAACATACTCATATGTTTATGGGAGGTCAGGAGGCAATAGGCTCTAGTCTATGAAACAATAATCTTTGGTTTGATTTCTGGGCTTTTAGATTTTCACTATGGTATTGATTTGTGTCAAGGGACTCTTTGCCTTATAGCAGGGTACAGCATGTTGAGGAATTAAAGAGCTGTCATTAGCAATTTTATCTTTCCCTTCACTTTGAGTTGTCATATTCCATTTTTCTTCAATCCCTACCTGTCAGTTATAGTACTGAAGGCTTCATTTTCCTTCAGGAGAAAGACAGGTTCAAGTACACTTCTACAAAGCTTGGCCACACAACCCCCAAGGTGACAGCTATATAACCTGTAGCAATTTACCTTTAGCAGCCCTCTTTTTTTTCCTCCCGCCATGGTCCCTGAATATGTCTTATAGTCTCTGGTGACCAAAGAATTGAGTCTTTTCCAAGATGGGGCTGCATAGTAATTTGTGGATTTACTGCTTTTTAGTATCACCATTAAATTAACAACTTTTTTTTGTATCAGGAAGATAGTATGGAGCTGAATGAGAATGTATTATCCTGTTTCATAGAACAGCTCTATAATTACATTTTGAAGATATACCTGTTTAAAAATTCATAAGCAATTTATCATTCTTTTGGACTGAAAAAATAAAGTTTTTTAATACATAACATCTGTCCTGTTGGTAGCAACAATTGGATGGAGTTTGGGGTGAGGGAAGTTAATATAAGAACAATAGATATGCAGCGTATAAAACAAGGATATAATTCCATATAGGAATACCATAAACCAGCAGATACTCAATACTGGAGTATTGATTTATTGAAATCCTTGAACTTCAATAGCTGTGTAACCTGAAGAAAGTGTTCCTTGATATCTTTATTTTGGAAAATTCCCCATTTGATGGAAAGTGTAGAGTTAATGTTGGACAAATGCATCATGTAAAGTCATAAATGTAATTTCATCTATTATCCACTCATTTCTACCTATGTAAAATATATGAACTGAAACATAGAAAACTCAGGAGCACATTTCTCAAGGTCCAATTCATTCTGTCTATTAGGAAGTGCTGCAACTGGATGAATGGGCAATATATGAGATAAATCATTAACAGACTCAATGATGAACACCACAGGCTGGTTTTGTTCTAAAATCTATCTGATCATAAATCTGATTATAAACTATGCGACTACAAATACATTCTCAAAGTATAATGGCTTCCTGGAGAGAATATTTTAAGTAGCAGAAGGCAAATTTTTATCCATCTCTTCATCTATTTCTATCCATCTATCATCTATCTATCCATGTATTTATCTATCATCCAGCTTAGTTTTTAAAGATTTTGTTTTCTGTCATTATATAAAGTCTATAAAACTTAATTTCTGTAGTTAAGTGCTATTTTTCCTACTTTGTTCTAAGTGGTTTTCAGACACCTTTGCCCATGGTGTTCTGTAGTACAGAGATGGGGGTCAAAGGGAATAGAAGCACTCACCATGCTTTCAATTGAAAACTACCACACTATTAATCAGATCGTGTTTCAATGTATATAATCATGAATGAAAATAATAGAAAGTACTTGGCACTATTAGAAAGGAGCAGACAGACTTACTTCCTTGATGTAACTTTACAAAAGAATGTTTGATTGCATTTTCATCAGATGATGTTTCCTTTTGAAAACTTTCAAAGTTTCCTGATTTCTGATCTAGGGTTTAGGTTTTGATTAGTAGGCCAAAATTGTATCCCCTTTTAAACTCCCATCCCATTCCTCCATAATTTTCTTCTCCATTCCTCAGGGTTGCATGTACTTCCTCTCCCGTAAAACTGTTTATTTTCACCTAAAATATCTTTCTACCTACCTATAATCTATCTATTATCACTTTTTTTTCAATCTCATCACTTAGATAGAAGAATCCTTATTGCTTTCACACACTTTGCAATATTGATTTTTGTGAGAGTTAATGTCAACCTATTTCTAAGGCTAACTCACATCTGCCATTGGTTCACTTCAGGCTAAGATCTTATGTTATACTGCATGCTTCTGAGCTTGGCTGAATTAATGAAATAAATCTTTCTCAACTTCAGATTATTTTCTTCATGTAGAATGATTATCTCCTAATAGCTGTAGCAATGTATGCATCATTTCCTACATTTGACAATTTTCCATTTATATTATTTTCTTTCAAGCAGCCATTGGGATGACCAATAATTCTGTGATTTTATAATAATAGACTTCTTTTATACTTTGCCACTTCCTGGGTATAATATTTTATTCATTTAGAAAGTTCTACAAAAAAAGAAGGTCAAAATGCACGCACATATTACATACATATATGAGTTTGAATGTACATGTATTTGTGTGTATGTATTATTCACCAGTATTACTGACTATTTTGGGGAGAAAAAATTGTTTCACTTCCAAAACTGACAGCAGCTTGATGAAATGATAGAAGATTTAGAATCGTATTTACAAACAATTTATTAATCTAGAATCATACTTTAATGCTGGAAAAGCTCTCAGCAGCAATTTAGTTCAATTCCTTTCCATGCCTTGTTTTTCAGACGAAGAAAGTGAGACTCAGAATGGTAATTTGCTTAGGATCAGCCAGTCTGAGGAAAAACTTTAGTCCGGATTGTTATAAGGAGCAAGTTATATTATTTCTGGCTCTGATAACTATTTCTTGTATAACTTGTCTAGGTCACTCTCCTTGCTAAGACTTAGTTGCCCTCAGTTGAATTAAGATGTATTAATAAATGCAATAGTTTTTAACCTACTAATTATATAATTTGGTATTCAAAATCTTCATGAAAGCTAATAAATTCTTTTGATGTAGGTGAAGATGGTAAACTTCAAGTAGCTTTGGTTATCTTTCTAGACATTTCAATTGCAGTTCCATCAAAAATCCAATTAGCAATATACTGGCTTTTTTTTCTGCAACATTATATCAATCAAAATTGTTTACCTAGTATCTATCATTTTTCCAGTAATTTCTATTTTCATGTTTGTTTTTATTAACTGAAAATTCTGCATTGCTTTTAACTTCCTTTGTGGATACATCTGTTTTATGACCTATATCATTTTTTCCTTATTTTACATAATTTTAATTTGTTGAACATAAAAGTGACTTTCAAACTCAGAGAAAATGTTCCAGTTTCTTATTTATGCAAATGTATGAAGTGTTGAGTTAAAAACATATGCAATTCTTTGCTGACAATTTTGACTGTTTCATTAATTTCTATTTTTAGCTCTTTTGCCTATGTATCTAAAGCTGCACAAGTATATGTTTAACATATAAGGTATTTTCAAACTTTTCATTCACACTTGACATATAGGATTCCTAGGACAAGATTACTTTATTTTTACCTACCATTTTAGGGTTAATATTTAGATTCTGAGGTGGGATGGCATGGTGGTTGCTCTAATCTAATAAATGAAGAACCCCAACTAGTATACTCCTTCCCCTGAATATCAATTAATGATCATTTAATCGTCCAGATTTAATTTGCTTTTAGATATAAGTATTTGCTAAGGTAGTATAGTAAAAAAATGCTAAATATTCTACAAAAAATTCTATGACATACTTTTCCCTTAATACATACACACACCAAGAGAAACTGAGAAAAAAATTTACAAAACAGTTGTGGGGAAGGAATAATTCATAGCTTATAGTTGTTGGAAATTATTGTTTTTTCACCTTAATGGGCTTAAGTATCATCTAACTTCTTTGCTAGATTCTTCAATAAGGCATGAATCTGCCTTCCTATTTCACATTCATTCTGATTTTCTTTGTCAATGCAAAAACTATAGCCAGTCAGTCACTGATGTCCAGGGAGATGAATTGTAGTTGACAGGGGATGATGCTAAAATTATATTGGGAATAGAAGGGGCAATGTGATGAAAAGATCTAGGCTTAGGCTAAAGCTGAGGCACTCATCTTCCTTCCCTCCCCTAAAACTGTTCCTCCTCAGGGGGCATGGAATACTTTGTCATTCTAAGTCTCACTCTGAACTCTCAAAACCTAACTTGATATTTCATATATAATCCTTGGAGTGTTTACAAGTTTCCTCAGTCAATAGAAACGGTTTCATATACAACTCAATCCTTGTTTATCAGTGACTTTTTACACTTAATTTAATGTTTTTAAAATTTATTTAAACATAGCCTCATTTCAGTAAAAATAATCACTTGCAAAAAAATGTTGAAAAAATGAATTGATGTGCACAATGGAATTGTACTCTTTTACATACATAAGACATACAACAGACTTATGAATAGGAAAGTGCTTTACTAGTCTTACTAGTAATAGAAATGTATGTTGTTAATATATAATTTTGATGAACAAAATATCAAATTTTATCCTACTTCAGGGGAGCTTAAAGATGAATGAATCTGTATAGACTGAGGTTGTTATTTTATACTCGACTTTATAAATAAATTTTTTATAGTTGCTTTGATTTAGTTATGATTTTAAAATAAAAACTAGTCCTGTCTTCTATCCTTAAATTATTGAGTCATTTCATTTATCCCATTTGATAAATGTCAAAATTAGACATTTATCTGTTGCAGTGTAGTGACGATCAGCCACAGTTCAATTTGCTTCAATCTCCGGGAAAAAGAGAAATGATACATACATAAATATGTACCCATGTATACATATGTACATATTTATACACACATACATCTAGACATATACATACCATTCTTTTATTTTAAGTTGAAATACACACCTCTACACATCTGTTGTCTTCCTTCACTTTGAAGAGGAACAATAATATCAAAGTACAATATTTTCACTCATGCACTCAGTAAAGCTGAATTGCATAAAGTCATCAGTCTCATTCTCTTTTCTAGTCATCGAAGACTAGAATAGTGGCAAGACAAAAATTAGGACAACTTGTAATGGTCCAAGATGCAGCTGTTGACTTTTTCATTTTTAGTCTGTCCTTCTCTTGTAAACATTTGATATATATCCACACACATAAATCTATATGCATGTTTATGTATATATGCTTATATTTGTGTGATATCTCTTTCTATAGATAGATATATAGATCTACATCTATCCATCTATCTGTCTATCTGCCCATCTTTTTAACTATCTATATCTTGCCCTTGGCAACATTTGTTTTGTATACAACATTTTTCAGCAAAGCAACTTTTAAGCAGTTTGCCCTTTTGAATACCTAGCTACTTTGTCTGTTACTCATACTAGCTGATATTAAAATTAAGGATCACTTCAAACAAATGTGCATTCTACCCCAATTATAACACAAGTAGTTCTAAGACTGGAATCCTTATTTTTCTTCTTAATGATTAAAGCTTTTCTAATTAATAGAAGGGATGCCTTAGAAAGTAGCTAGTTACTCATCACAGAAAATGTCTAAGCAAAATGGAGATAGTCATTAGTCAGAGCTGTTTTCTGGGAGAAGCACTAATATTTCCATATTACCTGGAAACCTGAATTCAGTGAATTATAAGATCCTTACCAGCTTTAGATCAATTGAGGCCACTGAGGAGAGAATGATATAAAACATAATTCAAGATCATTGATAGTTTCTAAGGTTTCACCTACCTATTAGTTATGTCCCTAATTTTGTTCCCTTTTTAAATATCCTTCCCATTCTCATTTTGTTCCTTTTAAAATCATTTACTTTGAAGCAGGCCCCATGGGAATTCAGTGAAAATTTACAGTGAGCTGGAATATTAAAATGACTTACTAAAGAGAGCAAAAGGGCAACTCATTGCTAAAAAGATTATTATAAGGAAATCTGAATTGCATAATTGATCAAGTGAAGGTAACTGACAGCAAGAAATGCAAGGAATCATTAATTGCACCTCTGATTCCATCCATCTATAGATCAAGATGAAAAACATTTTTCCTCTTTTTCCTTTGACTTTCCTTAAATGTTAAATCCCTTTAATCTGGGATTAATTTGAGCCTGCTATATACCTGGCAAAACATTTTAAACTGATACAAGATCCTAGAATGGCAAAAATAGAAGGGACCTGAGTGTCCATCTATCCAAACCCAAATGCAAAAAGGATCCTTCCCTGACCCACACAAAGAAACACAAATAAATGAGGGTTGTCATGTTTTTTTCAATCATATCCAGTGTGACAAAGCCCACTTCTCCAGAAGATAACTCCTACACTTTTTGTACCACTCAAATAGTTAGGCAGCTATTCTTATATCTGATTTTTTTTTCTTTTCAAAAAAATTTCAACATTTTTGTTTTATTTTTTTAAATTTTAATTATTTAATATTTTCCCTGTTACATTTAAAAGAATTTTTTACATTTGTTTTTAAAACTTTTGTTTCAGATTCTTTTTCTAAAAGTCACCCACGAAATATATTAACAAAGTACATTTGGGAGACTATATTAGGGGTGAGGCCAAGATGGTGGAGTGCAGACAGGACTCTCTGTGACCTCCTCTGATCTTCTCTCAAACCAACAGCTGATTAAGCATCTGAACTGGTTCTGGAGTAAAGATTCCCCCAAATATTTGGAGTAAAACACATTTCCAGCAAAAGATACCTTGGAAGAACTTTGGAGCAGGTCTGTTTCAAACAGGCAGGGGATCAGGCAGTTTGCCGTGCTCAGCCGGCAGCACACAGCCAAGATAGGAGACTGGGGCTAGGACAGAGAGTGCCATATTCTAAGCACATGGGAAGTCCCTGGGAGATGCATGGGCCACTTTGCTCTGGTTGCCAGCAGATGCTTTGGCAGATCTGCCTTTAATAAAAGGTAGATTGAAAACCACTGAAAACGCAGGATCTAGCTGGGCCAGACCAGCATCAGAAGCCAATTGACTGAACTATCCCAAGGCAAATTGAAGCAGCTGCCACTTCTCTACTTTAAACAGACCTCAAGCTCTAAAAATGAGTAGGAAACAGAAAAGAACTCTCACCATAGACAGCTTTTATGGAGAGAAAAAAGGGCAGACCTCAGATCCTAAGGTTCCTAAAGGTAAAGCAACTCCAGAGGAAGCCACAAAGTCAGACAGGAGCTGATCCCCATTTCACAAGGCTTTCCTGGAAGATTGCATTAAAAATCTCAAAAGAGAGTTAGAAGAAAAATGGGGAAATGAACTGAGTTCAATGTGAGAAGGATACAATGCCTTACAAAATAGATATGAAAAAGACACCAATTCACTGAAAAACAAAAATGGTAAAATGGAAAAAGCAACCAACTCACTGAAAAACAAAATTGGCAAAATGGAAAAAGACAACAATTCACTGAAAAACATGATTGGTAAAATGGAAAAAGACTGCAATGAATAAAAAAAAATCAATTGGCCAGTTACAAAAGGAGCTAAAAAATGCAACTGAAGAAAATAATACTTTAAAAATTATAACTGAACAAATGGAAGTGAATGACTCAATAAGACTTCAAGAATCAGTCAGAAAAAAAATGAAAAAATAGAAAAAAATGTGAAATATCTCCTAGTAAAAACAAATGACATGGAAAACAGATCCAGGAGAGACAATCTAAGGATTATTTGACTCCCTGAAAGCCATGATGAAAAAAAAAAGAATCGAGATGCTATCTTCCAGGAAATCATGAAAGAAAACTGCCCTGATATTTTAGAATCAAAAGGCAAAATCACTATCAAAAGAATTCACCGATCACCTCCTGAAAGAGACCCCCAAAATGAAAACCCCAAGGAATATCATGGCTAAATTTCAGGACTATCACACTAAGGAAAAGATATTGCAAGCACCTAGAAAGAAACAATTCAAATACCGAGTAATTGTAATTAGAATCACACAAGATCTGTCAGCTTTCACATTAAGGGATGGAAGGACCTGGAATCAGATATTCCAAAAGATAAAGGAACTTGGATTACAGTCAAGAATAAGTTATCCAGCTAGAATGAGCATTATCTTCCAGGGAAGAAGGTGGACATTCAAGGATATAGGAGAATTTCACCTATTTCTAATGAAAAGACCAGATCTGAACAAAAAATTTGACCTCCAAACACAGAACTAAAGAGGCGCATAAAAAGTTAAAAAGGAAAGAACTCTTGAGAACTATACTTCTACTATGGGTATACTTAAAGAATGGGGGTATAATTTGACTTTACTTTGACAAAATGAAAAAAAAAAAACTAGAGGTGGAAGGGCTATCATACTGGAAAAAGAGGTAAAAGGAGGTACAGTAAAAAAGGAGATAAAAATAAGGTAAAATCTCACGAAGAGTCAAAGAAAATCTAATATAACTGAGGGAAAAAGGAAGGACGATGAGCATTGTGTGAATCTTATTCTCATCAGATTGAGCTCTAAAAGAGTATAGCAGACACATTTGGTTTCACAGAAAAACTTGCCCCTCCTTATATTCAAGTATGAGGCAAAGGAGGAAAGGAAAGGGATAGACTGATAGAAGGAAAAATAGAAATATTAGGGGTAAGGTGTAAAAAAGAGGGAGGTGCTCTAAAGAGGAGAGGACTGTTAATGGGAGGTGGCCATCAAAAACAAAATACTGTGGAGGGGAGAAGGGAGAAAAAGGAAAGGAAACAGAAAAACATAACTTTGGGTAAATAAGATGACAGGAAATACAGATTTAGTTATTTTAACTATGCGTGTCAATGGGATGAACTCTCCCATAAAGCAGAAACAGATAGCAGACTGGATTAAAAGCCAGAATCCTACATTATGTTGTTTACAAGAAACACATCTAAAACATAGAGATGCATACAGAATTAAGGTAAAGGGCTGGAGCAGAATCTATTATGCTTCAAGTGAACAACAACAACAACAACAACAACAAAAAAAAAAAAAACAGGCTTAGCAATCTTATCTCAGATCAAGTAAAAACAAAAATAGATCTAATTAAAAGAGATAAGGAAGGAAACTATATTTTACTAAAGAGTACCATAGATAATGAAGCGACATCAATACAACATATATACACCAAGTGGTATAGCATACAAATTCTTAGAGGAGAAATTAATAGAGAAGCAAGAAGAAATAGACAGCAAAATTATACTAGTGGGGGATCTCAACATTGCTCTCTCAGAATTAGATAAATCAAACCACAAAATAAATACAAAATAAGTTATGGAGGTAATCAAAATGTTAGAAAAGTTAGGTATGATAAATCTTTGGAAAAAAATTGAATAAAGACAGAAGGGAGTTTACTTTTTTCTGAGGTGTTCATGGAAGGTATACAAAAATTGACCATGCGTTAGGGCATAAAAACCTAAAAATCAAATGCACAAAGTCAGAAATAATAAATTCATCCTTTTCAGATCATGATGCAAAAATATCCCATGTAATATAAGGCCAGGAGAAAATAGACCAAAAGTTAATCGGAAATTAAATAATTTAATTTTAAAGAGCAAATCATAGACAGAATCAATAATTTCATTCAGGAGAATGACAATAATGAGACAACATACCAAAATTTGTGAGATACGGCCAAAGTAGTTATATGGGGTCATTTCAAATCTCTAGATGCTTACTTGCATAAAATAGAGAAAGAGAAGATCAATGAATTGTGTTTACAATTTAAAAAGCTGGAAAAAGAGCAAATTAAAAACCCTCAATTAAATATCAAATAGGAAAATTTTAAAATAAAAGGGGAGATTAATAAAATCGAAAATAAGAAAACTATTGAATCAATAAATAAAACTAAGAGCTGGTTTTATGAAAAAACCAACAAAATAGATAAGCCTTTATTTAATTTGATTAGAAAAAGGAAAGAGGAAAATCAAATTGTTAGTCTCAAAAATCATAAGGGAGAACTTTCCTCCAATGAAAAGGAAATTAGAGTAATAATTAGGAGTTTCTTTGCTCAACTTTATGCCAATAAATTTGATAATCTAAATGAAATGGAGGAATATCTACAAAAATATAGATTGCCCAGGTTAACAAAAGAGGAAATAAATTATTTAAATAGTCCCATTTTAGAAAAAGAAATAGAACAAGCTATCAATCAACTACCTAAGAAAAAACCTCCAGGGCCAGATGGATTTACATGTGAATTCTTCCAAAAATTCAAAGAACAATTAATTCCAATAGTATGTAAACTATTTGAAAAATAGGGAAAGATGGTGTTTTACCAAATTCCTTCTATGATGCAGATATTGTGCTGATAGCTAAACCAGATAGGGTGAAAACAGAGAAAGAAAACTATAGACCAATTTCCCTAATGAATATTGATGCAAAAATCTTAAATAAGATATTAGCAATGAAATTACAGAAAGTCATCCCCAGGCTAATACACTATGACCAAGTAGTATTTATACCAGGAATGCACAGATGGTTGAATATTAGGATAACTATCAGGATAATCAATTATATTAATGATTATTATGATTCAGAAATACATGCAGAAAAAGCATTTGATAAAATCCAACACCTATTCCTATTGAAAACAATAGAGAGTATAGGAATAAATATCTACTTAAAATTATCAGCAAGCATCATATATAATGGGGATAAACTAGACCCATTGCCAATAAATAATATCAGGAATGAAACAAG
>JAJPUD010013015.1:0-46332 GCA_023553655.1 Myrmecobius fasciatus
CCCAGCCGCTTCCCTCACCTTCTTTTCCCACATTTTTTCTGCGATCCAGGGACCCTGCTCTCTTCTCTGCTCCTCACACACGATACTCCATTTGAGCATTTTCCCTGGCTGCCTCCAGTGCAGAGAATTGTCTCCCACCTTGTCTCTGCCTTCTGGCTTCCTTTAAGTCTCAGCTAAAATTGCACTTTCTGTGAGAAGTCTTTCTCGGGCCCTCCCACCTTACTAGTGCCTTTTGCAGAATCATCACTTAATGAAGGCCTGTTGACTTACTGATTTTTCCTGATTCAGGTGGAACAAGCTGCCTCTGAAGTCCTTGTGAGTCTGTGACTTGGTCACTGATCAGGAACACATTCAATTCCTGACCCATAGTAGGAGCTTCTATGCTAGCTTTCCTGGGTGCCAGGAATGGCCTTCCCCTCCCTCCACCCTATAATAAGATCCTTGTTCTGCTTCTCCACTTGTATGGGTTCAGAACTTGCCCCTTCCTTGAATTTGATCCAGTTCTAGCTCTGGGTCCTGACTTTTCCTTCTCTCGTATTTCCCAAGACTGGACTCAAGGCTGCAAAAACTTTATCCTGACCCCATCACCCCAGGCCTGGCACTAGTGGAACCAAAAAGTTTTTCTCTACAGAATCACACCCTCTAAAATAATGATCTTCTACTGTAGGGACATCAACTCTTTCACAAACCATATGAACATATTTTTTAAAAAATTAAAAAAAATTAACTTTACTTATAATTAGATGCAAAATTTAGTTTCATTGCTTGGAATTTTCTTGTAAACTTTGCTTAACTTTCTATAACTTAGCTTTAGTTTCTTTGTAAAGAATGATTTTAATTCCTCCTTTGTAGCTGAAACCCATCTTATTTTACTGATAATTGAGCTCAGCTTTGCAAAAAAACCTAATTTGTTTTAGGTCACAAATTAGTTTTGCTTTTTAGAATATCATATGCCTTTAATTTCATGTAATGTAGTGATTCTCCATAATTCAGATGAATGTTCCTTAGTATGTGAAGGATTTTCTTTTGGCAACTGTATTCTTTGTTGTTGGACAGCATAGTCCTACATTTTGGTCACAACATTTCCTGGTGAATGAAACCTTGGGTTTCTTTCTGTTTTATAAATTTTAGTCCTCTGCTCTGGGCAGTTTCTCAGACTGATATCTTGAAGTTTGGTCTTTACATTTTTCATATCACTAAGTTCCTTTGTCAAACTTATGAGTACATGTTCTCTCTTCCAAGGTCCTGGAGACCTCTGGACTATTATATTATCTTGCTCTTTGTCCACACCCTGGAATTCTGTCTATCTGTGCCTGTGGCAGAGCTTGCCTCTTCAGGGAGCCCCTCTAACTAGGCAGGCTCCACCCAAGAGATGGTCCCCATCCCCAGGGATGTAACAGAGGACAGGAAATTCTAAAGACACAAAAGAAACAAGTGGCATTTGTCTCAAGAGATTAATGTGAATGCACAGGAAGACTCCCTATACCACTGAGAAGGAGCAGAAAGGCCAGGACCAGTGACTTACAGGGAGTCCATAACCAAAAGCAAGCTAAGACAGTGAAAGCCTCAGGCTGCTGGCTGGGAGGGGGGGAAACCCAAGGCCCCGAGGCTTGGGCCTTGCACTTGTGCCCACTGAACTGAGCAAGGAGGCTGCAAACCAGAGGCCAGGGAGTTTGCCTTTGGTTTGTGGCAGATAGGCCGAGACTACTTTGAGGACAAGTCAGGATAGACTAATCTTGTTTCCTTTTTTCAACAAAGTACTAAGCTGACAGATGAAGGTTATAAATATAATTAACTTAGGCTTTAGGAGAGCAATTAATGAACTAACAGACTCTTTTTGTGGAAAGGATGGAGAGAGGTGGCTCACATGCAAATACAATGAGATGGATTCAGAACTGGCCAAGTGGATGTAGCCTTTCACGATTCAATATAATGTGCTGCTGATCTCCAGGTTGGTGCCTTAGGAATCCATTCTTGGATCTGTGCTGTTTAATTCACATTTTTATCAATGACTTTGATAAAGTCATTGAGAAATGACTTTGCAGATGATAAAATTGACAAGAATCGCTAACCCACAGAATGACAGAGTTGAGATCTAAAAGTTTTTGACTAACAAGAACAGTGGGTTAAGTCTAAGAAGATGGAGGAGGACTGATTAGACAGTAGTTCATCTGAAAATGATCTGGAGGTTTTAGTGGCCTACAAGCTCACTGAAGTCATAGTGTAATATGGCCTCCAGAAAAGCAAATGGGATCTTGAGCCGTATGCAGAATCCCAAGATGATCCAAATCCTCAATGGCGCCTCTTCCACTGTGTCAGTACCTTTCTTATCCAGCTCAAACATTTTCTTTTGACCAGACTTGTTACAGCTTCAGCCTTTAGGATGGCCCATCCAACCTCTTCCCTTCCTCATCATTCTCTTAGATGTCCCTGACCTTCGGTTCCCACTGACCATCAATTAGAGTCACCCAATTGAGGCCCTATCATACTGCTCTTCTCTAAACCATTCCCTCATATAAAGAGCTAGAAGTCCACTTCTGCTCCTCCCTAATTATATGGCACTGAACAAGTCTTGGTTTCCTCATCTGTTATCAGGAATAATACCACCTGCCCACCCTAATTCCCAGGGAGGGCGAGTTCTACTCCTAATAACTCTAAAAACAGGGAATGAATCAGTCTGTTAGGCTGAGGTCAGTCACTGCTTCCATTTCTAACACATTCTAGAATTTGGCCAAGGATCGGAGGAAGTTCATTGGTCTGTGGTTTAATGACTTCACTCCATTGCCCTTTCTTTTTTTACCATCAGGGATGTGCCTTCTCCAATCCTAGGAGATTGAATGGCTTAGCAACCACAACAGCCAGCCCTTTCCATAGCCCCTGAATATGGTTCATTTGGGCCTGGTCATTTGAGTTCAAAGTACAGCCAAGAAGTCTCTTGATAATTAAAATATGGAGAAGGTAGAAGTATCCTTTTGTTCTGTACTTCTTCTCTCCCTCTGGCTTTATCTGCACCTACCCCAACAGCTGCTCAAGAGCAATTTAAAAAGGAAAATGAGAAAAGGAAGGGCCCCCCGCCTGAGTCTGGGCAGGCAGTTTTCACGTTGCACGTTCTGCGCCCCAGCGCTGGCTGGTCACAGAGCGGGCACAGAGACGATGCTGCTCCCTGAGTCTGGCATCAGACACAGCAGCCCTGGCTCTTCTCACAGGGCATCTCTGCTAAAGCCTTCCATCTCTTTGTTCCCAAATGAACTGTCTGTAAAGGAATGGACAAGAGCTGACTCACTCTTTCCTACCCTACAGCCATGACCTTTCAGCACCTCTCCCGGACTCCGGTCACATGAGGAAAGGGTAGGAAGTAAGCCTGGAAAGGGAGCCAAGATCCAGATGGTAAAGGGCTGTCGGCGACAACCCGAAGCCATGGGGATAGCTGAAGGCTGGCGAGCTACAGACAGAGCTGGGCTCTGGAAGACCAACTTGGCGGCTGCCATGTGGAGAATAACCGGAGAGAGAAGGAAAACGTTAATGGCCGCTGGGAGGATCTGGGTGAGAGGGTACAAAGACTGGCCCTAAGACCGATCCTGGGGTAGTGCATAAAGCAGATGCAAGAGAAGGGGCACAAAGAGACTCACCAATTAGCTGAATGACCCAAGCATTTATTAAACCCTTAATGTATGCCATGTGCTGGGGCACAGGCAGCAGCTGTCCCTCCTCTCTGAAGGAGACAACGATACCTATTGGTATTGACTACAGCAAGACTTAGACGTGGGAGGGCTTGGGGACGGTGGAGAAGCACCTCAACAGAAACAAGGAGCCCGAGGCGAGGCGTCAGTGAGGGCAGACAATGAGGTCTGCCTTGGATCAGCTGTATTTGCTGTCCCTCTCCTGGGCCGACAGCCAGCAGACGGATGGTAGACAGCCCGGACCTCGAGGATGAAGGGGAGGCTCTGGGGCGTCTGCACGGAGCTGTTCCTGGGGCTCATGGGAGTCGACGCCCTATCAGCCTGTCAGCGAGGGGGAACTCGTGCAGCCGAACCCCAGGCCTGCGTGGAAACGGCGGCAGCCAAATCTGGGACGGCGAGGGAGCTTGCTCCTGCTCTCCTTTTACAGCGAGCATCAGCATTCACCGCTTGCTTCACAGACAAAAGTGGTCTTTGTATTCTCACTACGCTGGACAAAGGGGCTCCCCCATTTCGGACTGGGCCCATCGGCTCAGGCGAGGCCCCGACTCTTGGCTCGTCTGCCTCTACACGATCAAGTCAGAGGGATTTCCGAGAGTTATTAGCGACTGCAGCAACACTTTCTCCAAAGCAGCGACAAAACCACACACCTGAGATCTGGCCAGGACGTTCCCGTGCTAGATTCTTCACATGCGGGGGCAGGCCTAGAAAAACTGCAGGTTTTCCCAGGGAAGGAACAATACAATAAGCATCATTATTCGGACTTTGGGCTTCCTGAATCTAAAACTTTGGGGGAGAGGGAGAGGAAGGAGGCCGTGCCTTTTAATTTTGCTCTGACTTTATTAGGCACCTACTTGGCAACTCAAAGCTTTAATTAACCTCTTTCTGACAAGCAGAAAGGGGAACCTATGACGGAGTTCATCTGTGAGGGGGTGCCCTGGACCCAGGCTCTGTGGCCCAGCTGGCGGGCATCCTGCAGGAACAGAGGTCATTGGAGAAGCTAGCCTACTGCCTGCAGCCTGCTCCCGGGCAGCCTCGGGTCTCTCTAGCCCAAGGTCATCATCACTGCTGTGGGCAAGACCATTTCTGAATGGAGAAGGTGCAGCGGGCAATGGGGGCCACGGACACGGGACAGAGCAGGGCCACTTCCAGGTAGATTCAGATGAGCCTCAGGCTCAGCAAATGCAGGATGGGTTTATCTCCAGAGATGTGGCCACATGATTACGGTGTCTCAGAGTTACAAGGCCAGTTCTTTACATCTTCTTCTTTTTAATTTTGCTGCCCCTCCAAAAGGAAATGCCCAAACATGAGGCCTATTCATAATGAGCCCAGTAGGATTCATCATAAAGCAAACCCGGTTTCTGGCTTTAAAACACAGATCTGGCACCAGAGACCAGTTTTCTAATAACCCAGAATACCTTGAAGTCACTGAAGGAAACAACAATCAGAATTCAAAACCGTAAGCTGCTGAATCTACTTTTTAATTGACTCAGAAATTGTAATTTAGGCAATAGCGCAGCCTCATGGCAGGTAGAGCCCAACGAGCAAAGCCTCTGGCCTGTGGGCACGATGGGGACACCCCAGCTCCTCAGGAAACCCTGAGCCCCACAGGATCACAGACTAGAGACTCCTCTTACAGGTGGGGAAACTGAGGCCCGGGGGAGGACTTTTCTCGGGGGTGTCAGGTAGTAGTAGCTGTGTAAGCTCAGTTCTTTCCAAGGTGCTGCACTCGCCAGCCTCCGGATTCAGACCCAAAGTCTCCGACTCCAAACCCACATCTCTGAACAAACATTTTGTGATCCGATAGAGAACCGAGACCAGAGGCTGCTCGGGCATTCCATTCCACGCCATTACTTGTGCATGAGGGGCCCAGGGCCAGGGAGCTGACATTCCGCTGGGAGCGAGCACGGGCCGGGCCACGGCGCTCAGACCGCAGATCTGGAGAACGGAGAGCCCGGCCCCTTGTTTTGCTGGGCACAAAACAGGCCGGGGACCACGGGGCAGAGCCGAGTTCCTCCAGTCTTTCCACTGTGCCACAAGCAAACGGAAGAGAGATATGGCAGGCTGTGCCCCCAAAGGCAGAGTTCTAAGGAAAAATAAAGCAAAGCCTGATGGAGAGACCGCCAGCTCTTCTCTGAATAAATAAATATTCTTTAAGTAATCAAAAGTAAGTTTGGGGTTCTTATCCACCAGATTGAAAAGTAGGAGAGGCTAGTCCTGTCTCCCGGGGAATCATTTCAATGCTTGAAAACTCTTTTCAACTCCCTGAGGCCCGGAGAGAGGAACGCCAGTGACCTCAGACCATCCAGGTGCCCTCTTGAGGCAGATGGGGACAGGGTCTCTGCCGGGTTCCCACACTAATGAGGCTAGGCTCCCCAGGAGGCCTGGCCCAGCATCGAGAGCCACAGACCAGCCCAACAGGCTCAGAAATGGCTGAGCAGGAAAGGACAGTAAAGCAGGAGCGCTGCATGAACAACTAATGTGCTCTCCTGGCTCTGCTCCCAGCTCCAGGCATTTGCACCAGCTGGGCCTCCTGCTTGGAATACCCTCCCACCCCACTGTCTCCTCTTAACTCCCCTGGCTCCCTTGGAGTCTCAGCTAAAGCCTTATTTTCTGCGAGAAGCCTCCCTGAGGCCTTCCCTGTCTGCAGGAGCCCTTTGGGATTGGCTGAGAGCACTTCTCCTTGTGCAGTACTGGGAGATCCAGATCATCAGAGGAGCTGGGAGCATGGGGAAAGGGGCCCAAAGAGCCCAGCACAAGAAGCCTGCCTGTGCAGTGACAAGCGGCCTGCTCACCGAGCGACTCGGCCTGAGCTGGCCTTCCCCAACATGGCTCTCACTCAGCTCCAGAAGGCATCAAACAAAGCTAATTCCTGTGCCCGGGACAGCCTCTCCAACACCAAAGCTGGACTTCAGGGGCACCCTGGCACTCACAGGCTTGTCTTTCTGTCTTCCTCAGCCCCTTTCATCAATACTTGTGGGGCAAGAGCGCAAGGCTCTGCCCCCAACCTGACTGCTAGACCTTCCCCAGCTTATCAGAACACACTCTACTCATCCAACCAATGCCTGAGCAGGGCAGAGGGCAACAAGAAGATCAGCGCTTCCCTCGCTGTGGCCCTGAGGACAAACTGGGCCCAGAGAAGGGCCTGGCTTCTGCAATGTTTAAAAACTGGGGGGAGTCAGTGAGTGTTTGCAGACAGTAAAAAAGCAAGAAAGAAAGGAAGCAAGGAAGAAGGAAGGAAGGAAAGGAGAGCTAGAAGGAAGAAAGCAAGAAGAAAGGAAGAAAGGAAGGAAGCAAGAAGGAAGAAAGACAGGAAGGAAGGAGGGAAGGAAGAAAGGAGAGAAGCAAAGAAGGAAAAAAGGAAAAAGAGAAAGAAACAGGGCATAATCTGAGGTCAGCTGAAGCAGGGAGGGGCTCAAGGGCCAAGGAGAGAGGGCTGCTG
Source organism: Myrmecobius fasciatus (assembly GCA_023553655.1). NCBI lineage: Eukaryota > Metazoa > Chordata > Mammalia > Dasyuromorphia > Myrmecobiidae > Myrmecobius > Myrmecobius fasciatus. The sequence continues at coordinate 7,120 of JAJPUD010013015.1, forward strand.
GTGAACAGGAGTAGGAGGCCCTCGTTCTCAGAGACTCGAGCAGAGGGGCAGCAGCCGGGGATGGGGAAGGGCTCAGAGCTCAGGGAAGCCTTTCTCTCTTAGTTGGAGGGGAGGCTCTGCTCCCTGGGAAGAGGAAGACTGAAGGGGTCCAGAGAAGAGTTTCTAGGGATCTCTCTGCAGAGTGTGGGGCAGAGAGGCCCAGCATGTCCAGTGGGCCGAGTGCCCACAGCTGGGCCTTTCCCCAGGGACGGAGGTAGAATGGCCCGAGCATGGGGAAGCCAGGAAGCTGAGGGTGGAGGCGGTGCCTGAGAGGCCGGGCAGGCTGCTGCAGGGTGCAGTGCCCTAGAGGAAGGGATGCAGCAGCCGGCTGACAGTCATGGTTGGGCATGTCACAGAGGGGACTCGAGCTCGGCAGGACCACTGAGGAATGTCCCTTGCAGCTCGCAGCCTCCAGAGCCCCCGAGCTGGAGACGGGCCCGTCATCAAGGGGAGTGAGCCTTCCTGCATCGAGGGTGGCAGAGAGGCAGGTGGGCAGTGTGCCCGCCCCTGAAGGCCCTGCTGGGCTCAGGGAAGGAGCGAGGGGCTGGGGAAGGGAGGGTGCCACTAAGTTATCAAAGGGAGTCGGTTATCAGTGGGGGGAGGTGCTACTCAGAGGATACAATGGAGAGAAGACAGAAGGGAATTCTTGCCTCGTCACAGCGGTGCTGAATCATGGGTATGACAGGCCAGAGCCTGCCTGCCTCAGGCTGGGAAAGGCCTGCCAGGCCTGGCCTTGACCCCTCCGGGTTCCATGCTGACTGGCAGCTTGGCACAATGCTCAGGGAGCTGGGCGCGGGCTCCGGAAGGCCTGAGATTACGCCTGGCTTCTCGTGCTGGACATAACTGTGGGCAAGACAGTTTCCCTCAAGGGGCCTGATTCCTCACTCACCAAATGGGGGAAACAGGTCCTGTCAAGCCCACTCACCAAGCTGCTCAGAACATCAAAGGAGAATAAGCCCTGGAGCCCCCTCAAATGTGGCTATTGTCACTGACAACAGCCCCTGCACAGACGTCGGGACCGGGCGCCAGTTTCTGTGGACGGTCACTCTAATCTGAGTGGATTGGGGGCACCTGGGGCAGCAAATAAGTGATTGTAAGGAGGAAGCCGACATGGCTTGCTCGGGCCGGCAGGTAGTCCGGGACCACAGGGCATGTGCTCTCAGATACAGTCACCAGAGCTCTAGGTTTGCAGCTCTAGGATGTCTAGTGGGGTCTCCATGAGCGGGAATATGAAATCTCCAGAAGGGGCCATTATTAGAGCACTGGAAATTTCCAATGGGCTGGAACCAAATGATCAGATTTTTATAGAATTTTAACTTTAAATAGTGCAAATCTGAATAAATGCGGGCCGTTTCAAGGCGGTCCTTATTTGCATTAATCTGGACCTAGCTTTATACAAACAGCTATGGTTTTTTTTTTTTTTGCTGAGGCAATGGGGGTTAAAAGTGACTTGCCCAGGGTCACACAGCTAGATTTGAACTCAGGTCCTCCTGACTTCAGGGCTGGTGCTCTATCCACTGCACCACCTAGCTGCCCCAAACAGCTATGTTTTATAAACATAAATAAGCACCAATAAAACATAATTTAAAAAACAACCGCCGAGGCTTTTGTCTTAGCCATGCAAAACTTGTACGTTTTGTTCCAGGATGGTGGAAGACAAGGCTCTCCATTTCCAAGTTCCTTGTAGTAAGGCCCTGGCCCTCTGGCTCCCCAAAGCTGATAGTGGAGCCCCTACTGGTGGCAGCTGCGTTTGGCCTTGTGGCCAGATTCTCCTGAGAATTCCTGGGTATTTGAGGGGCTCCTTGGCCCTGACTCGGCTTCCCAGCAGCCCTCTGGCTTGGGCCTCCTGGCACAAGTGCTGACCTGCTGTTAGTACCAGCCCAGATTCCAGGGACATGGGTTGGGAGTGCCTTAGGATCTGGCACAGCAGAGAGCCACATAAGCTGTGAGCAGAAAAAAATGGTGGAGGGTATACTGGCCTGTGCCAGAAAATCCTGGACGACTGTGGGACCGCCCCCTTCCCCTTCACCAAAATGTGCTCTCTATAAAACAAGTCTGGAAAAGAGCACTTCGGGCCAAGAATAAGTGGGGTAATGGAAGAAGAAAGGTGAGGTGGACAGGCCTTGAGCCAAATCACAGGCAGGCGACATGTGATTAAAGGCAAGCAGAGGTAAGGACAGAATTCTGAGGAAATGACAGCTTAAAGTCAGGGGTTGGGAAGGATCCTTCGGAGAGAAGCCCTTGCAGGCTGATTGGGGGAGAGGGAGGTGTGGGTGGCAGGCGTTCAGGGGAGAGGCTCGGGGCTCCGAGGAAGTGAGGAGCTGCGAGTGATCGGGCTGGAACAGCTGCAGAGGAACTGGTCCAAGTGCAGAAAAAGAACCAAAGAGGAAAAACAGAGAGGTGGAGACGCCCAATGGGGAGAGGGAAGGCGGGCACAAAGGGAGAGCCAGGAGGGCCTGGGCCCCAGCTGGGCCAGACCAAACTCGGCGATCTCCACCTACGGCTGCCTGCCCCTTGCTTGCTCTAGCACAAACCCGTCATTCCCGCTGCTGGCAGGGGGGTGAGGGGAAAAAGGAGGTGCCCAGCCTCTATCCCTAGGGGGGTGAGGGGAAAAAGGGGGTGCCCAGCCTCTATCCCTAGAAGACTGAGCCATTCCTCCCTCAGCCTTAGGAAAAGGCGCATAGACAAAGACCCTGGCTCCCAAGCCAGATGGAGCAGAGGCAGTGAGCAGTGGACAGGTGCCTGTCCCTTCAAGGCCTCCAGCTCCAGTCCGGAGTATAGACTGCAGGTCGTGGCTGGAGAATCAACATTTTAAAGGCAGAGAGGACCTTGGAGGCCAGCCCGTCCAACCCCGGTCCTCTGACTTTGCGGCCTGCAGAGCATCCAGTCTGTCCCAGGAGGTTCCCACACCCGTGGGAGTCTTACTTTCACTTTGCTGCTGACTTGGTTTCCTCCTCTCTGTTCACATGGCCGCCTTCCTCAAAAGGTCAGCGGTCACTTCCTGACCGTGTAGTCCGAGCCCTTCGTTTGGTAGATGTGGAAAAGAAGGCCCAGAGAAGCGGGCAGTCCCTGAGGACTGCCCCTCTGGCTGGTGAGGGAGCCCCAACCTGGCTGCCATTCCTCCTTAGGTTCAAGCTACATCCAATTAGAGGCCGGCTTGCCTGGCAGGGGGTCCAGTGATGGTGAATGTGGGTCCCCTCCCCCCCCAGTCGAGGCTGGCGCAGACCAGTCAGCTCACTTCCATTTCTGATAACAAATTGAAGAGGAGAGAGATTCTGGAGGGCTTGTCTCCCTAGACTTTGGGAATCATTTTTATGGCCAATACCAAGAGATGTGCATTAAACAAGACTGCAGTTAAGTAAATTGCAATGGGTTCAACATCAGACCCAAAGAGTAATCGATCATTAATGGTCCGGTGTCATTGTGACCGAAGGTCTACTGTGGAGTAGCCCAGGGATCTGTGCTTGGCCCCCGACGGTTTATTAACAGCAGAGAGTGGGAAATGCTTTCTAACACTCAGAGCTACCCAGACAGAGACAGATCAAATGAACTCCTTGGGAGGGTAGCAGGGCTGGGGTTAAGGGCAGTCACACTGAGGCAAGGCTGACCTCGGAAGTCCTGCCCACTCAGGGATTCTGGGAAACTAGTCTCTCACTCAATCCTGGTTCTTTCTGAATCGAAGCTTCATTGAAACACCAGGAAAAGGCACCGGGGAAACCTCCAAACTAAGTTGAAGGCCTGCAGGGTCCCACTGTCCTAGAGACGCCTGGAGCCCCCAGAACTGCCCCCGTGCAAAGGGTTTCACGTAGGCCCTCATGCTGCAGACCTAGACCTGGAGAGACTTCAGTGACCATTGAGAGCAGCCCCTTTGGGTTACCAATGTGGAAACCGAGTCTGGGGCAGGGATGTAACTGGCACAACTAGGGTGACCCAGGGAAGGAAGTGGGACTTTCCCGTGGGCTTTCTGCCATGTAGTCGGTGCCCCTTACTTTCCTGTCTGTATCTGGCCCTCAGAGCAATCCTGTGAGGCCGGACTACAGAGCTAAGGCACCTGATGGCAGGTGAGCAGTCCCATCCAAGGAGATGCCCAGTGCCCAGGCTTCTCCAAAGGCTCTGCTCTGCCACACAAGGGGGCACCCTGGCTGTACCCCACTCATGCTCTGAATCAGTCAACTACCCAGTTAACCCACAAGTGTCCTATTGAGGTGCAGGGCTAAGCAGAAATGGGCCTTGTCCTCCATCAGCTTACCGGAGAGACAGGACACCCCCAGGAGATGGGGGCAGCCCCCAGGCAATTAGAAAGGGCCTGCTGTGGAGACAGAGCGGAGGAGGGAGGAGATCCCAGGCTTCGAGTGCAGCCAGAACACGGGCAGGGTGGCAAGACCAAGGAGCCCATGCGACAAATAAAGGAAGGCCGAGTTGGCTGGGCTGGAGTATGGGCAGGGAGTGACCAAAGTGAACCAGGCTGGTAAGGAGGGCTGCGGGGGGCTCTGGAGGCCACACAGGACTCCCCCTCCCCTCCTGCCCCTGCTCCTGCCCCACCAGGGGAGGAGATGAAAGGGGGACTTACTGGTGACAACTGGGCCTGCTGACTCTGACCCAAGCTGAGGAGGCCTGGGAGCTCCCTCAGCCTTAGATCTCTCCAGTGGAAAAGAAAGGCATGGCCCCATTTTCTCTATGAAGGGGCAGAATTTGGAATGACAAGCCCAGCCTCTTCTCTCCTCTGTATTACCCTTTGCTTAGAACAAATGTCCTCCACAGGAACTAAGGAAAGTATATCCCCATTTAAGGGGAACCAAGGCCCACAGAGCAATCCTAGGCTCCCAAAGCTGGAAGAGCCAGAGAAAGGCAGGAACTGAGCCCAGGCCAATCCCAAGAGCTTTAAGGACCTTCCCTTTCACCATCTCCTATACCCCCACCAAGGGGACTCTGGCTGAACAGCCCCAGGAAGGCCATTCAGTCTGGCCCTCTCCAGAACTCCAGGAGTGAGCCAATCACCTCCCTTGCCTCTGATCTCGGCCTTTGGGCACTGCTGCTGGGGCTGCCTCTGCCCAGTCCCCTCAAACACTCCTCCCCCAGCCAGGAGCTTGAGGCCCTTCCCCATTCTGGCTGCCCTCTGGCCAATGACGTCCTCTCTAAGCCGTGGCCCAGAACTGACCCCAGGCCTCCAGGGAGTCCTGCTGAGGGCAGAGGGCAGCCCAAGGTCCCCTGCCCTTTGGGACATCTGGCTGCACTTTGGCCTCCTGGGGCTGACCGTACACCATGATGCCCAATCTCTCTCCTTTATTTTAAGACAAGTCTCCATCAAGTGCACCTCCCCAACCAGAACTCATTGAATTGATCGCCCGGTGTAGGCCGAGCTTTTCCTCAGTGCCTTCCAGCCCCAGGAGAGCAGCCTGCTGTCATTTCATTCCAAAGGAGTGGGAGGGACTCGGCTTCCCAGAGAGCAGCCCAGTCACAGTCTCCTCATCCCCCTTTTGGGAGGGCTCCTTAAGTGGCAGATGAAGTGAATGCAACATTTTAGGAAATCCACTGACCCAGAAGGGCAGCATGTGGCGAAGAACCATGGTTCCTTCTTGTGGAAAAGATGGAGAGATGTGCATATGTAGTTAGGGAGAGTTCCTAAAGAACAAACCCTTTTTTTTAAGGGTTTGTTAACAGCTTGGCAGGCAGGTCTCGGGTGCCCAGGGCTTGGCCCTGTGCTGCTCAGCATTTTCGTCCATGCCTTGGATAAAGATCCCTGCCCTTCACTTCTAGCTGCTCAGTCCCTTGGCCAATGTGCTCAGGTCAGTGTTGGAGTAGAAAGACAAGGCACGCTAATACATTGTTGGTGGAGTTAGCTCCACCAATCTGAAAAACAAATTGGGATCATGTGAAGAAAGGGACTAAAACACTGTTCATCCCCTGTGACCCAGAGAGTCCACTGGGGCTGGGCAAATGCCCCAAAGAGGTCAATAACCAAAGAGACCCCACGGGCACACGCCAAGGTATTTTAGCCACTTTTTGTAGTAGCAAAGAACTAGATGCCCAACGACTGGGAAACAGCTAAACAAGCTGGGAATCTAAAGGAAATAAAAACATGGTGGCCACAGAGAATTCTGGGAAGACTGACGGGAGCTGGTGGAAAGGAAAGTGAGCAGGGCCTGGGCAACATATCCAAAGACAACATCGGGGCCAGTGGAAAGCAGAGCACCCGAAGCTGGGCCACCCCGGGACGAAAGCAGGCACCTCCTCCCATTCCTCTGCTGAAGTGGGGGATTACGGGTGTGGAAGACTGCCTACAGTGCTAGACATTTGTGATGTCTGTTAGTTCTGATGGACCAATTTCCCTTCTCTAGTCCACAAAGAGAGCAGGAAAGTAAAGAAGTGCTTTGTTAACATTTCCTAGGACCAGAGCCACAGCATCTCCTCCCCCCGTAGCCTTAATTAGCCCTCTTAACCCCCTGGCTGCAGGCAGTCCATTCAGGAAAGCCTGAAGAGCTTTCCTCTCACAAAGATTTTAAATACAGAACATGAAATGTAAGGGATCACATGGGAAAGCCTCTATAGAACAGTTATCAGAACAGTTTTCAAGACCTTCATCAACCCTTGATGGAGAATCAGGAGCTACTTTCATGTCAGTAAGAAAGACGCCGTTCCTCAGTCACCAGAAAATGCAGACAGAATTCCCCGGGAGAGACGGGAGCGTCCTGCCCATTCTCCTCTCTGGAAGTGGGCACAGATTCCTCTGGCCCCCTTCCCTGGTTCCCACTGACCTTGCCGGACTGACTGCCCTTAACTCTGGGTCCGGCCTCCCCTCCCCCATTCCCCTGACCTTGCCAGACTGACCATCCCTAACTTGACTCCGACCCCCCCCAATCCTGCCCCCCTAACTCCAGTGCCACTGACCGGCCTGACCTGCTCTTCCTCACCTGCCCCATTCCACCTCCACCTCTGCATGGGCTACCTCTCACACCTGGAATGTTGGCGCTCTCTCAGACTCCCCAGCATCCTTCAAAGCTCAGGCCAGATAGCATCTCCCGTGTCTCCAGGAACCCTGCACTCCCCCTACCCCAACCTGCTAGGGATTTCCTAAACCCCCTACACCTTTCACACACACACACACACACACACACACACACACACACACACACCACACATGTGCGCACACACACAGACATACAGAGCACACACATGCACACACACACACATACACACACTTTACACAAGCACATCCGATGTATCCGTACCCGTGCACAGTGTCCAAGGCACCACAAGGCACACTCACGTGGGCACAGACACACATCCACACTCATACCCCCTTATTTTCTCCTTACAAACATCAGTTCCCTCTCCCAGGACGCAGGGGCAGGGGCTATTGGGTGCCCAGCACCGAGGACAGAGCAGTTGAACTTGTAACTCAGCTGTCCTGTGGCCCAGCCCCAGCCCTCCCCTTCTCTGGCGATTATTCCAATCTTAGTGTTCTTTTCAATGAAAAGAGGCAGGGAGTGATCAGCATCCAGATCAAAAGCGTGAAGAACAGAGACGTTTTCCTGTGTTTGACGTCATTCTCCTTCCAGAGAAATAGCAGGCCCTCACTGAAAATTAGGATCTTCCAAAAGGAAAAAAACTTCTCTGATAAAAACACTTCCCAACGGCAGATAACAAGGGCAGCGGAGGACCTGGGAAGCATCTCCTTCCTGCCCTCGGCCTCAGGAAAAGAGCTTCTGGGGCTGCGGCAGAGCCGACAGGGACAGGCCCCACAGAGCTCCAGAGGAGGAACCCAGTGTCAGGGACTTAATGCCCAACAAGCCTTTCCTGGGAGAGTCTTGCTCCTTCCATTTGTCCCAACAGTCCTAATTTCTTCAATTTCACCTTATAAAAAGTGTGGCTATAAATTCACCAAAGCCACCAAAAACTTTCTTTGCAGAAGATCACCTGAGTTCACTTCGTGTCACAGATCTTGGAAGGGGATTTTCCCTTCCCTCAGAAAAGAGGTCTATCAGCAACAAGGAGACTTTTTCATCAAGTCTTCTGACTGGCTTTCCCTGCTCCACCCTGACCTTTTCTCCAAAGGTTCCCCTCTGGAGTCTGACCTCTTTCTAAAGAGCCTCCTCCTTTTCCTTTAGGTGTCCCCTGCTCTTCCCTCCTCCACCTGCAAGGAAAAAGGGAGGCTGCCATAGGGCTCAAGGGTTCCCGGACCCTAAGAAGCACCCCTTCCTCCCAGCCAGGGGTCTCCCAGTAACAAACCAGACAAACTCTGACCTGAAGCCAATCAGGGCACCCCAACATACTAGGAGAAATCTTTACTTGCACCACAACAAAGATCCCAGTGGCCCTCTCTGAGCAGTGACCCAGATTTTGGAAATTCGGTGGCTGGAAGAAAGAAAGACAGCTAGGAACACCTACGCTGCTCTTCTCCAGTTTTCAGAGAGCCTATTTTACCCAAGTGTGGGATGCCACGGCTTTTTTAGAAATTTTAGCATAAAGAACCAGAAACCCTTCTTTCTATGTGAAGTACCTACTGAGAAGCTGATCTCTTAGCTGCCAAGTCGGAGGCCTTTTCTCTGTCGTCATTGTCCTTGACCTCTCTGCGGCCTCTGACACTGCTGGTCTCTCTCTCCTCCCTGACACTCTCTCCCTTCTAGGCTTTCAGGACTTTCCTCTCTGGGTTCTTCCCCTATCTCTCTGACCATCCTTCTCTGCCCCCTTTGCTAGATCCTCTTCCAGATCACGCCCTCTTAACCTTGGGGGTTCCCCAGGGCTGTCCCAGGCTCCCTTCTCTCTATACTGTGTCCCTTGGTGACTCCCACAGATTGCACCATCCCTTTGCTATCAGAACTACCCATCCTGCCTCAGCTTCTCTGCTGAACTCTGGCCTTGCATCTCCAGCTCCTCCTGACCAGTGGAAATGGATGGAGCTGCCCTTGCCTCAAACCTCCCTTTCTTCCTAACTTCCCGATTAGTCTTGAGAGTACCCCATTCTCCCAATCAGCCAGACCCAAGGGCAGGGGTCAGTCCCAGCTCTGCCAATCGATTGGGTTTTACCTTCAGAACATCTTTCTCACACACTCCCTTCTCTCCGCTGGGCTGTCCTTCTATCTGGGGCAGACCCTCCTCACCTCAGGCCCGGACTGTTCTAATAGCTGCTGGGGAGGGGTCTGCCTGCCTCAGTCCCCCTCCCCCCGACTCCAGTCCACCCTCCTCTCATCTATCAAAGGGATCTTCCTAAAGCACAGTTCTGATGCCTCTACTCAAGAAGCTCCAGTGGCTCCCTATTGCTTCCGGATTAAACAGTGTGGGGTGAAGTGCCCCTTCGGTAGGAAGGCAGTGTCCACACCTCTTAGTGCAGTTGTTCTCTTTTATTTCCCATTATCCTCACATCTCACACAGCACATAATCACCCTCCATATTTGTTTGTCTTTTGCCATTCTTTGAATCCCCAGCCCTTCACACATTGCCTGTCACACAGTAGGAGCTTAATAAATGCTTACTCACTGACTGAATGAACCCCCCAAAAGACAGGAAGCTCCTGGAGAAGCTCCCTGCTATGATAAGCAATCATCCTCATCTCCTTCAGGGACCAGAGGACCTCTAATGAGGCTTGAAAGGCCCAGCTTGGTAATGCTGAACCCCTCTTGGTGGTACCGGGCTGGGCTGGCTTGCCCATGAGGAGCATGTAGCTCGGGCAGGCTGAGGGGGCACAGCTGAGTCAGCTAGCAGGACCTGGTGGGCCCGATGCTGCCCATGTCCACTCACAGAAGGGCACCAACAGACCAGACTTCCTCAGCCCAATTCCTCACCCACTGGCTTCCCGTGAACCTGGAAAGGAGCTATGGGAGTCTCCTGCAGCTCACAGGCAGCCGACCTCCCTGGGTGTGCTCAGGACCTCAGAGTCCAACGAGTTCCCAAAGCTCCCTGAAGGGGACCATACTCTCCTCAAAGTCACGTTTGGCCGTATCTACACTGCCGTCTCTGACTCAACTCCACACTGTCGCAAGCCTGGGAATTTCGCCAATATCTACATATTTGAGATTCAAATGTATATTTTCCATGACCTACTTGCTCTGAGAACAAATTCTCTCTTTAGCCCAGCAAAGATCATGGCTATTGATAATAAAATGAAACCAATAGAAACTAAAAAATAAAGAAACATGAGCCACAACAAAGCTAATAGAGCACAGTCATGGATTCAGACCTAGGGGTGGGGAAGAAAGGAAAGAATACAGGTTATCTACTAATTTTGGGGAGGAAACTGAGACCTGGAGGGATTGGGGTCCCACATGTGGCAAGAGTAGAGTTTGGATCCCATCAGAGCTCTGCCAAGGCCAAAGCTCCTCGCCATCACAGCCAGGTCCCCATTACTGTGAACAACAAATCCCTGGAGAAGTCACATGTACTGCTCTAAGCTCTAATTATATAAAATCCGGTCTTGGGTTCCAGGCCAAGGGAGAAATGCAGAGATTTCGAATAATGTGGTTGCTTATTCACACTAACAGGACCTTCCTTGCCGGTCCTCTTAACAATCTGGAAAGACCAAGCCTAAAAGCCCCAGCAATAGTCCACCGGGAAGCCCAGGACCAGCCAAATGCTCCAAAGCCCTGGGAATTCTCCAGTAGGTGATATATGGCATGATGAGAAGTTATGGTCACAATCACCAAGGGGAATGGCAACCTATGTCAGTGGAAACATCTACATGGATGAAATCACAGATCCTTCAAGAAAGGATAGACAAGAGATGTAAGATACACGATTTAGCATAAAAGGTCACATCACCAACAATCTAGAGCAGCAGAAGAGTAATCACCTGTCACATCTAGGGGATGAGGCAAGAGTTCATGACAAAACAAGGGATGAAGATCACAAAAGGGAAAATGGACTCCTTTGATTACACAAAACTAAAAGGTTTTTGCACAAAAGCAATGTAGTTAACATTAGATTGGAAATAGTTAACTGGATTTAAAAAAAATCTTTGTGGTTTTCTGACAAAGATCTAATTTGCAAGATATATAAAGAACTGATTAAGTTTATAAAAATAAGAGCCATTCCCCATTTGACAAATAGTCTATGGGAATAAAGAGGAAGTTTCCAAAGAAAGAATGCCAAGCTTTCAAAAGATACAAGATAGTAATATAATATGATAGAAGGTACTAATAAATAATGATACAAGATACTAATAATTAAAGGAGTGCAAATTACAGCAAATCTGGTATTATCTCAGTACACTTAAGGTTGGCAATGAGGTTAAAAGAAAAGGAAATGCTAGAGGGGCAATGAGAAAATAAGCACCCTAATGCATGGTTAGTGGAGTTATGATGTGATCTATTTCTTCTGCAAAGTCACAAAATTGTGCTCAGCCTTTGACCCAGAGATACTACTTCTAAGTCTATCCCCAACAGAAGCAAGGAGGAACATGTGCAAAAAGCATTCATGGCACTTGTAATGGTGAAGAACTGGGAACTAAGAGGATGTCCTAGAATCACAGAACGAGTGAACGAATTTATGGTATAAGAATGTAATGTAATGCTATTGCTGCATAAGAAATGACAAAGGGAATGGTTTCAGAGAAACCTGGGAATATCTATATGAACTGATGCTGATTAAAGTGAACAGAACAGAAAGAGAATTTATGCAATAACAACAACAATGTAAAGACAAACCATATGGGAAGACTTTGGAAGTCTGATCAATGCAATGATCACAATGGGACAAATGATGAAGGGTGCTACCCACCTCTTGACAGCAAGGTGATGGATGTAGTGCAGAATAAGACAGGTACTTTTGGCTATGATCAACGTAGGCATAAGGCTCACTTGATTGTGAATTTGTCACAAGGATTTTTTTTCCTCCGCCCCCCCCCCAATTTTGAAAGGAAAAGAGAGAATAAAATAAATTCTTAAAAAAAAAATAAAGCTTGGAGGCAAAGGGACCCAAATGTGCAAAAATGTTTGTAATGGCAAGATACTGGAAACTGAATGGATGCCCATCAGTTGGAGAATGGCTGAATAAATTATGGTATATGAATGTTATTGGAATATTATTGTTCTGTAAGAAATGATCAATAAGATGATTTCAGAGAGGCCTAGAGAGACTTGCATGAGCTGATGCTGAGTGAAATGAGCAGAACCAGGAGATCATTATACATGGCAACAAGACTATATGATGATCAATTCTGATGGACATGGCTCTCTTCAACAATGATGTGATTCAGGCCAGTTCCAATGATCTTGTGATGAAGAGAGCCATCTACACACAGAGAGAGGACTGTGGGAACTGAGTGTGGTTCACAACATAGCATTTTCACTCTTTTTGTTGTTGTTTGTTTGCATTTCATTTTCTTATTCATTTTCTTTCCTTTTTGATTTGATTTTTTTGTGCAGCAAGATAATTGTACAAATATGTTTACATATATTGGATTTAACATATATTTTAATATATATAACATATATTGGATTACTTGCCATCTAAGGGAGGGAGTGGGGGAAAATTTGGAACACAAGGTTTTGCAAGGGTCAATTATTCATGCATTCATTTTGAAAATAAGAAGCTTTAATAATAATAATAATAAAGCTCAAAGCAGCAGCAAAGGAGGAGTTATGGAAGACCCATTGAAGACTCCAGAAAGGAAAAGAATCGGCAAAAGGAAAACAATTGGCAGTGCTCAGATCTTTGAACTTGATGTCTATCTGACCTTCTATAAAAGCAGAATTCTGGATTTCCATTCTAGGAATAAAAAAAATGAATATTTAGAAAAGAACTGATGAAAGAGTGTGCAGTGGGGAGAGTTTTCATTCAACATGAGATGATGAGAACACCAAGGGAATTGACACAGAAATGAGTGTAAGCCATTCCTCAAAAGGGGGAAAGAGGACAAGAACCGTTTTAAAAGGTAGGCAAAGTATCAACAAATATATGGAAAAGTTCTCAAAGTTAGTGAGAGGAAAAAACGCAAAGGAGAATGAAGATGAGGATCCCTTCAAAACCAAGAAAAAATGGATAAAGAAGAACAAAAAATGCTAGAGGGACTATGGGAAAACAGGCTCAACAACCCTGACTCTAACTGAAGCAATCTGAAATTCTGAATGTGAAGGCAATAAAGCTGATCATGTCCAAGAAGGTCTGACAGAAGGGCCACATTGTCAAGGGGGGTACACAGCAACACTTGCGGTAGCAGCAGAAAACCGGCCACAAAGGGATGCTCAACGATCAGCAAATGTTACTGTGCCAAAACAAGAGATGGAGAAGTCAAGGAAATTTGTATGAAGTGTGGAGAGACCACCTGTGAGTTTGGGGGAAACATCCCCAGATGAAAAGCAACCTTAGAGTCATGGGGCCATGTAAATAGAGACAGACCATCAGTTGATATTTTATTCAAATACATGAACTTTTAATGAATCTCCCTAGAAGGAGGCCTCCACAATCTGGAGATTCCCTGTCCTTCTAGGACACTCTGATAAGACGCACGTTAAATGCATTATTCCATTGGAACAAATTTGATTTTTGCGATTTCTGAGACACCAAGGTTGCTAACAAATTCTAAGACTAAAGTTTATATATTCTCTTCCAAATCACCTGACACCCTGTCCTATTATTCCACGTTTCCAACTTAGGAAAGTGGATGAGGATGGGGAAAAGGGTGGGGAAGGGGTCAGCTAGGTGTTATAGAGGATAGAGAATGGACCCTGAGTTCAAAAGCAGCTTCAGACACAAGCTGTGTGACCCTGAACAAGTCACTTAACCCAGATGAGAAAGAAAGGAAGAGAAACAAAGACCCAGCAGTCCCACCAGACAGGCTCCTTCAGCCTGCCACATCAGTCCTAAGGCTATGCAAAGCTCTATAGTATCCCTCCTTTTGTTTGGGTGACCCAACTGCCAAACCCATCAACTGATGCTAATTAAGATTTTTATCTTCCAGCTGGCCCCAGGATGGACCCACCTCCTATAACATGCACAAAGGTGGGAGGAATTGTTCTCCAGGAGGATCCTGGGACCTCTGAGTCCAGGAATTCATCAAGAGAAGCAAGGCAGAGTAATGAAAGCCTAAGACTCTGATGACTACAATAGAAATAAAGATAAGACCAAGGGGCAGCTGAAGGGGGATTACATTGGGGGGGGGGGGTTGGGGTTGGGAGGGGGTGCTAAACTTGATTCTGGATGAAAACCAGCCTCCCCTCCTCTTGGTAGAGACCATCAGATTTAGGTGCTGTAAATTGGGGCTTTTTTGAACCCCTTTTCTTTATTATGAAGGAAAGTGAAGGAAGCCTATGATAGAAAGCAACTGGGTAACTTTTAAAAGGCATTATTAATCAAGCTTCTTTAAAAATGAAAAGCAGGACCCACCAAGAACCAGCCCAGAAATGTCAGACTAATTTATTTATTTAATTTTTTTTAGTTAGGGTTTTTAACCTGGGGATCTCTGTAAATCTGGATGATACCTAGATTTTTAATAAAACACCTAAGAAGGTCCTTCTTGCCATTGTCAAGACCACATAGAGATGGGAGAGGCAATCTAATAAGGAAAATTCCAACAGCTTGGATTGAGGGACCCTGAGGCAGAGCAGCTTGGATCTCCTCTCTCCCCTCCCCCCAGTATGACCTCCCACTGCTCGAACCGGCCAAGTTTTTGCACATGGCTCCTTTTTGCCTCTTTGGACTCCTTCCTCCTTTTCCTTCTCTGCCTGTGGTAGTCCTCCCCATCCTTTGGGCCCTGGTACCATACTTTTCCATAATGTCCACCCTCTCAGATCATAGCACAAAGCCCCATTTCCTCTCTCTGGGCCCAAATCAGAAGTGGAAGGGCTTCAAAAGCCACCTGGTGCAATCTGGACTTGACCAAGTCTCAACTTAATGGCACCCAGACAAGTGCTCGTTCCAGCTTCCCTTTGGAAAGGCCTCCAAGTGAGCAGGAGTCCATTCCATCCATGAGGAGACCCCTCAATTTTAGCTAGCTATCAGTTTTCTGAGCATTAATACTCGATGTCAACCTGGGAAACATTGTCTAAGAATGCTCCAATCTAATACATATAAATCTAACAAGTCTGTATACAACAGCTGGCTTTTTAGGCCTGGTAGGGAGCAAAGAACAAATAAAAGCAATGTCTGCCCTCAAGAAGCTTACATTCTATTGGGAGGTTACAATATATACAAGGGTTTGTGTATATGTGTGTGTGTGAGAGAGACACACACACAGAAAGAGACAGAGAAACAGAGACAGAAAGAGAGGAGGGGGAGGGAGACAGAGAGACAGACACAGACAGAAAAGGGGGGAGACAGAGACAGAGGAAGAGAGAGGGAAAAAAACACGAAAGATGGGGGGGACACAGAGATACTGAGAGAAAGAGAGAGGGAGATAGAGACAGACAGAAAGGAAGGGAAACAGAAATAGAGACAGAGAGGGAGAGAAGAGGAGAGGGGAGAAAGAGAATGGGAGAAAGGGAGAAAGGGAGGGAAGGAGAAAGAAGGAGGCAGGGAGGGAGAGGGAATGAGAGAGCAGCAATGAGAAAGTGAGGGAGAGAATCAGGAAAGAATTGTCACAGAAATACTAGGCAGTGAGGATGAGGAGCTCATGCTCAGCTCTGTGCCATTTTATACTGTTAATCAATGACTAGGAGAAAAGCAGAGATATGGGGCTTTGAAGCAGGACAAAGCTAGAAGGGATAATTGATACAATAGATGGCAGTCAAAACAAAAAAATACTGACAAGCTTCGACATGGGAAGACTGTAATAAGGTGAAATTTAATAGGGATAAACTCTTATATTGGTGTTAAAATTTGAAATCACAGGTATAAGGTAGGGGAGATGTGACCTGATAGCAACTGTTGTCTGAAAAAGAAAGATCAGGGGGCTTTAAGTGACTGGCAGCCCAATGGGTTGGTAAGACATGCTACCCCAGAAAGTGAGTGTGCTCTTGAGATGCAGGGGCCCCCTCGGGACCTCTGTCAGCCACCTCTGAGTATATGGGGTTCAGTTGTGGGCATTTCCATTTAGAACAAGTTACAGAATGATCAGAAGGGGATGGCTAAGAGTTTATGCCAAAAAGAACATTCAGATTAAGGAGTCAGGAGTGAGGGGGATGACAAAATTTAGTCTGAAGATAAATTGGGGGAAGTGCTGGGAAGGAAGCCCTTCTCTGGGGTCAGTCTAACCCCCTAGAGCCGGCTTAAGTCAGATAAATTCCCTCTAAAGTCCAAGAGGCACAAGGAAAGTGTCTCTAAGGAGATCACAGACACCGGCACCATCCAGATCAGCAGGGCCTCCCAAAGACAGGACAGAGCCCCATTTAGAGCCAGGCCCCTGGGGGACATTTCTGGCTAGGCCACTTACTAGCCATCCTGTCTGGAAAACAACAGTGAGCATTTATATAGGGCTTCCAGGTGTGCAAAGCACTTTACACATCTTAATTTATTTGATGAAAATTAATGACAAGGTTTGCAGCATCCACCTGAGGGGCTGCTCTGAGAATGCTTGGTAAACTGACATCACAATGCAAAGATAGAGAACCAGAATGGATGGCACATGTGTACACACACACACACACACACACACACACACACACACACACACACACACTTTGTTTTCCCCCATTTGTTCAGCATTTTATTTTCCCCAGTTTTTAACACTCTTTTTAAACTGAGTTCCAGATTCTTTCCTTTCCTCCCTTCCTAGCACCCCCTCTTTGAGAAGGCAAACAATTTAATATATATATCTTCTTACTTTCAAAATAATCATGGCAATAAGGCCCATGTAATTAAGTAATTAATAAGCACCTAGTATGTGTCAGTACTAAGAACTGATCTTCACAATGACTAGGTTTTCTCCTCATTTAACCATTGATGAAACTGAGGCAGGCAGGGCAAGTGACTTGCACAGGGTCACACAGCCTGGAAGTATCTGAGGCCAGATTTGAATGCAGCTTTTCATGATTCCAAGGCTCACTAGCAAATAACACAATGCTACTACTAAGTCATTTCACCGGTGTAGTCTAACCTATAATCGACACCCAATAAAATTCTGAGATTTAGTTAAGAAAAGAGCAATCAGGGCTGAGGCCATCAAGAAAGGCAGGCCCAGAACCAGCTCCCATTCCAAGGAAAGGCCTTCACCGGGCTGTCGGCCTCCAGAGACTGCCTTCCCAGCCGAGCCACAGGGCTGGGGAGGCCTTCTTCCACAGAGCGGCCCTCCAGGCACTGGGGGACAGCTCGCCTGTCCTCTGGTCCAGCTGCCTTTTGTCTGCCCTATACATCCCAGTGTCTTTGGCTGAGGGCCTCAGGGCCTGGGCTCTTGTGGTCACTTGTCAATGTCCTTCCTCAAGCATCATGGGACCTCCCCAACTCCACATGCTCCACGCCGACCAGGAAGAAGGGGCTTGGGACTTTCACCTCCCAGGTTCTGAATGAGGCAGCCTTACAAAGTGATCACACCGGCTTTCTGGGCCGCTACTGACCTATACCAGCCCCCGAGGCGGCCCACCACCCACGCCTGACCACAGCCCCCAACCCAGTTGGCCTGTGTGAGGTCCAGGACTCATAATCACAGACTTTAGAGCTACAAGCGACTGACCTCTAAGACTGGCTCATCCAGCCTCCTCATCTGACAGAGAAAGAGACAGAGGTCCAGAGATATGGAGGGATCTGCCAGAAATCCACAGCTGACAAGTGGATAAGAATAGGGAGACGGTCTGTTAGTCAATCAACAAGCACGCAATAGGCTTTGTGCTAAACACGGAAGATACAATGAGGCAAAACAGTCCAACTCCCACCGAGGGAGCTCTCACTCCAACAAGGGAGATGACACGCCGACAACTGTGTCCAAATAAGATAAACTGGAAACCACTGACAGGAACACCCGTAGAATTAAGAGCAGGTGGGAAAGGCTTCCTGTACGCCATGGGTCACCACACCTAGCCTGTGAGCCCCCAACAAGAATCACTTTTACCAACCAGCCACAGAAGCCATTCGTTTCCTTCTCAGTTGCACCTGGCTGCCACTTCCCTAGCTGCCTTCAAGTCTCACCTAAAACCCCGTCTTCTACAGGGGTGTGGGTGCACACGCTAGGGGGGGAAGGGGGTGCTGCAGTCGTGTAAGTCTTGGACTGAAAAAGTGTGTGTATGGGGGCGGGGGGGGGGTAAGCGCAAGTGCTGAAAGCCTTCCTTGGAAGACCAAGGAGGATTTTATCATTTATCCTGGAAGTGACAGGAGTTTGGTGAATGGAGGTGAGGACGCAGGACGACATAATTGGGTCTGTGCTTGGGGAAAATCTCTTTGGTGGCTAAATGAAAGATGGACAGGGGGGAGAGACTCAAGGCAGGGGCACCCACAGGGGGCTAGTGCAAAGGTCCAGACTAGAGGCGATGGGGTCTTGTACCAGGGCAGGGAGATGCTGTAAAAGTGAAATCCCCTGACTCTGACCACAGATGGGAGGTGAGGAGCCTGGGGTGAGGCTGGAAGGATGAGGTTACCCTCAACAATAAGGGGAAGTTTGGAAGTGGGAAGGGTTTGGGGGCCAGATAATGAGTTCAATCTTGATCAGATTGAAGTTAGGAAATCTACTGGCCATCCAATTCAAGTGGCATTTGGAGATGGGAGGCTGGAGGTCAGCAGAGAGCTTAGAGCTGGACCAGGAGATGGGAGAAGCCTTAGAATTACCAGGCTTTCTGCAAATGCATCCAAATCACCCACAAAGAGCCGGATGCAGGCAGCCGCCTATCCAGAGCCTCGGGCTGCCCAGCCAGAAATAGCCTGGTGTGATGAAAGCCCAGAATTAGGAGCAGAAGGCCCAGGTGCAGTCCTGGCTCCACCACTAACTTGGTGACCTTAGAAAAGTCACTTCCTCCTTAAGCAGTATGGCTCGGTTTAACAGGGTGGCCTAAATGGGCCTGAAAAGAGCCCTGGATAGGTTGGGCTCTCTCTGCTCCTCTTAAGGAGATCCTGCCACATGCCCTAGCTAAGGAGGGGCTAATAAATACTGCAATACCTTCTTCACTGTTAACAGCAGCCACCTTTCCTGAGGTACAATAGATGGAAGACCTGAATTCAAATTTTGTCTCAGACACTTACAGTGTGACCCTAGGTAGGTTGATTTACTTTTTTTTGCCTACCTCAATTTCCTCATCTGTCAAATGAGGATCATAACAGCACTTAGCTCCCAGGGGTTTTGTGAGGATCAAATGAGATCAATAACATCTGCAAAGTGCTTTACAAACCTCAAAGCTCGGCACGAATGTTAGCTGATCTTATTCCTGTTACAACGGGAATCTCTGACAATGACCAAGCTAGCAATGACATTTTCATCTAACCCCGATTGTTACCTTTCCAGCCGGGCTTGTGGCAACCTGGCTTCCAAACCCTTCGAAGCCCACGTTCACTAGGCTCATATTCTCCACAATTCCTGGGGGTCCTTTTGGTCCTCCCCCTCCCCCTCCCGCCCTATCCCCCAGCCGCCTCCTTCGCTGCTAAGTCTAGAAAGGACGGAGAGGGAACAATGCAGCTTGGGCAATGTGAAGACGGAGAGTCCCTAACCTTGCTTTATTAGCGGGGCGCACAGCAATGACGGTCCTATAAACCACAAACACATTTAGGAGCCCAGAGTCTTTTCTGTGGGGAGAAAACAAAGGCGGAAAATACCCAGCACGACCAGCAGATCTTGCAGTCCTGACTAAACATTCCTGAGCTGTCCCTGCCATCAGTCCCCGATCAGAGATTTAATAAAGGAGAATTCTAGTCTCCAGGAAGAGAAAAAAGCAAAATGCCCGACAGCAACGAAGAAAGGGAGATTAAGGGGGGGGGGGGCATTTATATCGGTCTAATATACAAATTACAGAGTGACCCAGTTTGTGGCTGGGGAGAGACAAGTAAAGAAGCAAACAAAAAGCTAGCCTAATTCCTGTGGGTCCCCGATGGGCAGCAGAGTCAGGAGAAAGGTTTTGGGGGTGCTCCCATCGCCTTGGCCGCCTGCACTGAGGGCCACAAAGGGGCACCTGCTTTGCTATATCCACTCTTTGTCAATGAAGTTCCCCTACTCGCAGGCTTAGCATCAGGAAATACACACCTCACGGGGAACAAAAACAAGGAGTCAGAAAGACCCCCCCAAATCGAAACAATCAGGGGCTATCGATCCAGGCAGATGAGGTCTAACATCTGACTGTCCCGTGCATGGGCAGGAGAAACCAAAAGAAAGAAACTCCCTCTTCTTCCCTCTCCCCACCCCCCTTTGCCGGCCACTTTTCAGATTCTCTTTCCTGTCCCCCTCCTAGCGGAGGGACTCGTAAAGAAAGAAAACCTGGAAGGGAGGGCCTGGGACAAAGCTTTGGAGAGCGCCCACAGTGAGCGGCGGGGGCCGGCCACGGGCCGCCGCAAAGGGCCGCCTTCCGGTGCCTCCCCCGGTCTCCGGGAGAATCCGAGGGGCACGAATGTCAGTGGGGCCCCCGCGCCGGCAGACGGCCCCCGGAGAGGAGAGGGGGCGAACGGGAGGTGACCGGCCTCGGCCGGGAGCTCCCTCCCCCTGCACCCCACTTCCAAAGAAAGGAAAGAACTAAGCGCCCAAAGGCACGTAGCAGCAAGCACTTAAGAAGCCTAAAGAAAGGACGGGGAAGGGGGGGGCTGTTGCCACACCCCTGCCCGAAGACGTGCCCCGCCCCGGGCCCCGCCCCAGCCCCCTCCCCCCCGCCCCTGGGGTGAGATTGTCAAATCCAAGGGCTAGGGACAGGTAGGGAAGATCAGGAGTAAGGGGGGGGAAGGGGAGGCCGCGCCCACCCCCACCGCCAGCTCTGCCTGCCCAGTCCCCCGCCACACCCGAAGTCCAGGGTCTCCCTTCAAACTTTGGAAGCCCGGCCCGGCCGGCTGCTCTCTAACAGCCGCCCCTGGGGACGCCGGAGAAAGAAAGGAAGGAGGGGCCGACGCCGTGCACCTGAACGGCCCACCTCCAGGCGGTGGCGGGGGGAGCTCGGGGGCGCTGGGGCACCTCTCCTCCCTCCCATCAGTGGGGCCCGGGCCCCGAGGAAGGCTCTATCTGGACGTGGAAGCCCCGCGGGCGGGAGGAGCACGGAGGGAACCCTCTCCTCCCTCCGTGCGGGTCCCCAGACTCTCCTCGCACCTGGAGGGGCCATTTCGGGGCGGATGAGCAGAGTTTCACCCTCCCTTCCCCCACCTGGTCCCCAGTCCCATCTCCCGGACCTAGAAGGTCCATTTCGAGGAAGGGAATCAGCTCTGCCGACCTGGGCATCGTCTTTCCGGAGTAGCCCCTATCCCACACCAATCGCTAAGTAGGCGGGCTCCGAGAAGCCTGGCATCGTCCCCAACCCCCTCCATGGATAATCCCCCTCCCTCAGCCCTCCCCCCCCCCCGCTCCGAAGCCGAGGAGGGGCATCTAAATGTACAAGACGAGCTCGAAGGAGCCCGCACCATTCCCCTCCTCTCCCAACCCCCCTTGGGGGGAGGGGGTGTCCATCTCGATGCAAAAAAGAGCTCGGAGGAGCTGGACACCGTGTACCCCGAGCCCCCTCCCCACCGCACAGTGAATGGGGGGGGCATCTCGATGCAGAAGATGAGCTCATCGTAGCAGGGCACTCTCCTCCCTTGTCCCTGCACCTGGGGGAGGGGGGGGTGTCCATCTCAACGTATAAAATGAACTGAATGAACTCTGAAGAACAGCTCCCCGCAGCTGGTCCTTCTCCCCCCTGTAGCTCGCTTTCTCCCCCCCACCCCACCTCAGTCCATCTCAACGAAAAGATGAGCTCAGGGAAGCAGGGTATCCTTCCCCCTCCCCCTCTGCAGCCCGCTCCCCCTGCACCTGGGGGGGGTCCATCTCGGCGTAGATGAGCTCATCAGAGCACAGCATCCTTCTCCCCTCCTCTTCCAGCTAGTTTCTACCCTCCCCATTAGCCCCCCTCCCCGAACTTGGGGGTGGTCATCTCAGTCTAGAAGAGCAGATTGTGCATCGTTGTCCCCCCCTCCAGTCTGTGTCCCCCTCCCCGCACCTGGGGGGGGGGTCCCTCTCGATGTAGAAGATGAGCTCAGCGGAGCACTGCACCCTTCCTCCCCTCCCCTTCCAGTCTATGCCTCCCTCCAGTAGCCCCCTCCCCGCACCTGGGGGAGGGAGGTCCATCTCGACCTAGAAGAAGAGCTGGGCAGAGCAAGACATCGTCGTCCTCGACCCCCCCCTCCCCGCACCTGGGAGAGGGGGGGTCCATCTCGATGTCGAAGATGAGATCAGCGGAGTAGGACATTGTCCCCTCCCCCTCCAGCTGGTCCCCATCCCCCATCCTCCTTCCCCTCACCTGAGGGGGGGGGTCCTTCTCGCAGTCTTAGATGAGCTCGGCGGAACAGGACATAGCCCTCCCCTCAGTACCCCTCGGTCCCCCTTCTCCCCCGCAGGGTACCCCGTCGCCCTCCCTCCTCCCCTCCGCACCTGGGGGGGGAATGAGATTCCATCTCGATTTCTTAGAAGAGCTCGGCGGGGCAGGACGTCGTCCCCTCTTCCTCTCCCACCGTCCCCCTCCCCCTCTAGCCCCCGGTCCCCCTCCCTCCCCACACCTGGGGGGTCCATCTCGCTGCATTTGAAGAGCTCGGCGGGGCAGGACGTCGTCCCCTCTTCCCCTGCCCCTCCCCCTGAGCGGCCCCCCTCCCCCGCACCTGGGGGGTCCATCTCGATGTAGAAGATGAGCTCAGTGGAGTAGGGCATGGTCACGTCCCTCCAGTCTTCGCCTTCGCCGCCCTCACCGCCTTCGCCTTCGCCTTCCCCGCCGTCCTCGCGCTCCATGCCCCACGGCGGCGTGTACATTGCTGTCCCGCGGGGGCTGGCCGCGCTGCTCCGCTCCCCACACGTACGCCACCCCGGGCTCGCCGCCCGCTCTCGGCCCCGGCCCGGCTGCAGTCCCAGCTCCGGCTCTGGCCACTAGAGTTTCATTTTAACGGCGCGGAGGGAGGGGAGGGAGGGGAGTGGACAGCCCGCCCGTCCTGCCCCCCGGCCCGGCCCCGCCTCCCGCCTGGGAGAGACCAAGACCACACTGTCTAGGGGGAACGGGGGGAGGGGAGCGCGGGCCTCCCCCGTTTAGAACTGCAGAAAACCCTCAAGAGGGACACAGTCGAAGTTCAATAAAAGGTTATGTATGCGGGTGGTAGAAAAGGGGAGGATTTTACAGTCTAGCTCTCCTATCCGTCACCTCTTCCAGCAGCTTCCCCCTCTCAGTGGAGTATGGTGGTACGACCCAAGAGCTGGCCAGGCGCCGGGTGCTGGGGCCGGGAGCCTGTGAGCCGCGGGGGGAGGGCGGGGGCAGAGCGAGATGCTGTGATTGGTGAAGGCTGGTTGCCGGAGCCGGGAGCCTGCGTCTTTTGTCTGCCTTGCTCCAGGAGAGGCCGCGCGAGGCGGCTGCGCGCCCGGGAGCGGGCCAATCAGAAGGCGGCCGGCGCCGGCCGGTGTGTAGCTGATTGGTGGGGATCCCAGTTACCAAGCGGGACAAAGGCAGAAGGGGCGGGCCCTGTGAGGGGGCGGGGGAGGCGGCCCGGCCCTAAGCGCGCGGCTCAGCTCGGCTGGCTCAGCCAGACGCGCGGGGGGCTCCGGCTGCCCGGAGACAGCGAGCAGCAGAGGGGGCGGGGCCAGCCCGGGCCGGGCTGGGCCGGGCGGGGCTGGGAGGAGCTAGCGGAGGAGCTGAGCTCGTGCTATTGCTGCCTGGAGACAGAGGCCAAGGGGCGGGAGCGGGAGAGGCAGTCCCGCCCCCATGTACGTGCATGTACATCCCTGTGAAGTGCACACATATGACACACGCGTGTGCACGTCCGCAGGACACCATGATGACACGTTGTGCATTGTCCGGGGCACCCTTCAGCTGTGCATCGCACACGCATGACACAATGCTGTCCACGGGCTCCCGGGCACCCACACAGTGCCTATATGTTGCACGTTGTCCAGACTTACACCCCGGCCTGTGCATTGTTACATGTGCCAAAACACACGTCCACACACCCTGCCGCCGGTACCAGGCAGCCCTCCTCCAGCTGTGCAGAGGCACTTACACAATACGCCCTGCACAGGTACACGGTTGCACACCCAGTACATGTATGCAGACACACGTTCCACACCGTGAGTGCACAGAACTCAACGTCTATACTACACGTGTGCAGCCTATGCTGACCAATAGTTTGTCCACGGCATACACACGACACACAGCGTCTCTTGTCCCTGGTGTCTTGGGACTCTTTCTGGACCCAGAACTTTGAAGGCCGGGACCGCCTGCCGCTTCTGGGGGGGCGGGGGAGAGAAGAAGCCCAAAGCCCCAGATGCCAAGCGGCTGAGGTCTCGAGGCTCCCAGCTCTGGACAGAAGTCCTGGGTTGGCTGAGTGTTCCGAAAGACTTCTCCACTGGAGCTGTCCATTAATTGGGGAAAGGGGAGTGCCCTGAAAGAGAGAGAGGGAGAGAGAGAGGAGGGGGGCGCGCGAGAGAAATCAGAGATAGAGAGAGCGAGAGACAGAAATGAAAGAGAAGAAGAAAAGAAAGAAGAAAGAACAAGGAGAAGAAGGAGGAGGAGGAGGAGGGGGAGGAGGAGGAGGAGAAGGAGAAGAAGGAGAAGAAGAAGAAGAAGAAGAAGAAGAAGAAGAAGAAGAAGAAGAAGAAGAAGAAGAAGAAGAAGAAGAAGAAGAAGAAGAAGAAGAAGAAGAGGAAGAAGAAGAAGAGGAAGAGAAGAGGAGGGAGAGGAAGAGAGGGAGAGGAGGGAAGGAAGGAAAGGGAGGGAGGCAAAGTTAGGGAAAGAGAGACAGTCAGGGACAGAGAGACAGACAGAGACAAGCACGTAGACCCACAGAGAGAAGACAGAGTGACAGAGAGACCCGGTCCGGCCCAGCCCGCAGCGGAGCAGAAGTGTGGACTTTGGGGGCTAAGCCTGTGGGGCATCCTTGGCCAGGACTACTCGGCTCCTCTCTCCCACCCAGTGATTCCAGTCAGGACTCCGGGAGGAACATTCAAGTGGCCCAGTCTCTACGGATCAGGAGCAGCGCAGGAACAGGGGCATAATTAAAACGGCAGCAGGGCAAGGCCCCCGCGTATAGCATGTGTACTGTGTCAGGAACTGCGACGGAGGCCCTAGGACAATGCCGTGCGAGGAGGCGAGAACGACTAGATTTCCTCTTTCCCCAGGAGTAACAAAGCCCATTGTGCTCCTGTTGGCAGCAGCCGCGGGCCTGGAGGCCGCCGCGCCTCCTGCCCCTCCTACCCCGGGCTGCTGGGCAGTGGGGAGGAGGGGAAGGGAGCGCACCCGCCTCTCCTTCTCCCCACTTCGCTCCAGTCCTGACCAGCCAGTGAGCCTCCACTCCTGGGGGCGGGGGCGCAGGGATGAGGGGGGATGGGGGACGTAGGAAACCAGGGGCCGAAGTAGCAGCGCTCCGAGATCCTCCCGGCTTTCTGAAACGAAGCCGGGAGCCACGGGCTCTCGGGTTTGGCAGTGTCCCTGGCACAGGTTACCTAGCCTGCCCTGATGGCCGCTTGCCTCCCCGCCAGCCCCCAGAGTCAGGCTCGGGCAGCACACCAGACAGCGCACGCAGAGCCCCGACGCTGGTGGCTTTGTTTTCTCCCCAGCGATGTCCCTGTTCACTCCGGAAAAATGAGGGAGAAAGAAAAAAGCAGGGAAAGGAGGCGAATCTTCAGGCAGCTGCAGCCGCTTGGACCGTCCCGCCTCTGCTTCCTGCAGCCCCATTAAACAAAGCCCCCCCTTTCCCCCCCTCCCCCGAGAGCTGAGTCTTTTCAAAGTTCGGGAATCCAGCAGGCTTTGAGTACCAACCTCAGCTCTGCAGCTGGTTCCCCAGGTGACCTTGGACAAGTTCCCTCCTCCCACCAGGCCTCAGGTGCCTCCTCCTTCAAATCAGGGGGCGGTCCTTCGACTAAACGCTCTCCAAGAGCTCTTTCCACCCTTATTCTTTTGACTCGGAGAGCTGAAGAAGGCTCTTGGGCTAAGGAGAAAGCCTTCGGGAGCTACTGCCCATGCTTGCCTCCTTTCCGGGAAGCTCCTCTCAATCGGGGAGAAGGCTGGGTCTGCAGTCCGGAAGACTGAATTAAAATCCTGCCACGGTTACTAGCTGTGTGGTCTTGGACAAGTAACGGAACCTCCGCCTATCTCAATTTCTGCATGTTTAGGGATCCTGATAATAGCACCTATCACGAAAGGCACTTGGGGACATTGAGGACAGTCCCAGGCACATAAGAGATGCTTCAGAAATATTCATTCCCCTTTCCTCCTCTCCCCCTTCTGACTCTAAGTCCTGGTTCAGGAGACTTCTGAGGAACCCAAAAGGGATGGTATCAGCTGGGGAAACGTTGTTACCCAATACTTTTGTTCTATAAGAAATCATGAAGGCGTGATGGTTTTCGAAAAATAAGGGAAGACTTGTATGACCTGATGCAGAGTGGAGTGAGCAGAACCAGAACGATTTCTAGAAGGATGACAACAGGCTTGGAAAGATTGGCATCAGTACAGTGACCAATCATGATTCCAGAGGATCAGTGGAATAGGCTACCCACGCCCTGAAGGGGGTCCCAGCCTCGGGGGCACAATGAGACATACATTTTTGGACAGAGTTAATGGGAGAATTTGTTTTGCTTGATGAAGTATATTTGTTAGAAATTTCTTTTGGGGGTCAGGGAGGAGCTTCCTTCTGGGGCAGGACTGAATGGGTGCCTTAGCCTGATGGCCAGTCACAGCCCTGGGAAGAGACTAGCTCCCCACTGAGGAGAGGTTGAGAGGCAAAAGTGAGGTTCTCACTGTTTGTCCCTAAGCAGCTCCAGGCAGTTTTGGCAAAGGTAGGGACTGTTAGCTCTGGTGTTCTGGCTCCCCTCCATGCTAGGGAATTATATTTGGCCTGGGCGTGGAGCAAATTCAGCGCCCTGAGTGCCAAGTCCTGGGTCACAAGGCTGGTACTTTAAGAGCTGTCTCTCCTCACCCCTCCTCTGCTTTCTTTCTTTCCTCCCTCCCTCTCTTGTCCTCCTTTTTTTTTCTTTTCCCCCTTCCCTCCCTCCTTCCCCTTTCCCTTTTTCTCTTTCCTTCTCTCTCTCTTTCTCTTCCTTCTCTCCTCTTCTATTTCCTCTCCTTTTGCCTTCATTTACCTATTTGTACCATAGGATGGTATTACTGTTGACCATGCAGTCCTTTGAAAGCTAAAAAATGTACGACTTAAGTCCAGAGAATGAATAATAGCATCTTCCTGTAATTCCACAGGGATAAACTGCCCTTTACTGGCCTGGCCTATTGTCTGAGCTTTCTGTGAAAAGTTAAGCAATTACAGCATTGCCCTCCCCCTTCTTCCTCTCTCTCCTCCCCCAGTAGCTCGATCACCTTCAGAGATGGTTGGGATGTGCCCTCTTGGTTCTGTTGCACTATCTCCATGCTCTCTGGACTCCCCCAAATCAAGCAGAAGGATCTGATGAACAAAAGAGTCATTTTAAAATAGTTTATTTGTAAGATTTGCCAGACAGAAACACACATCATACCCCTGATCTGGTCTAGAGCCAGAAGGAACCTCAAAGGCCATCTAGTTCAACCTTTCATTTTAAGAAGGGAGAAACTGAAGCCTGTGGGTACTGAGGGAGTTCAGACACTCAGGCAATGGAGCCACAGGTCTGTGAATCTCAGACTCAGGGCTGTTTCTAGTGCATCAGTCTCTCCTTTGGTTTGGGGCTTCTCTAGGCCCTTACTTTTGAACGTAGTAACTGTCTTGAAGGTTACAGGGGTTCTAGAACCCTGTGTCCCCCACTCCAGCTTCTTTTCTCTTTTTCACTGCTCCAGCTTTTCTTGGGCAGGTTGAATCTGTGGGGCTCAATAAGCCTACTCAAACTGGGAAAGTCGCAGCCAAGCCCTCCAAATGACAAGGACTTTCCAATGAAGCTCCTCTGAGATCATCTAAGGCTTTCAGAATCATGAAGATACTAACAGGGGATGTCTAAAGATCTCTTTTCCAGGAGCCAGAGAAGCCATTGGAGTTCTCTGAGTCAACCAATTCTTGAGCAAGCATTCACTAGTAGTACTTAACTTAAGTTTGTGCTATAACAAGGCAGAGTTAAGCATTCCCTATTCTCCAGAGGAACTGACATTCTAATGAAGGAGTCAGCAAGGACAATAAAATGATAGATATATAAAGCATAAACAGAAAGTTAATAAATATAACTAAAGAGGGAGGGTGCAATTAACGCCTCCAGTTGGTTCTGGTACTTTGAGCGGATGAGACCCCTTTTGGATTGGCTTATTTAGAACTGAATATGAATAAGACCTGTACACCTCCTTGAATCAATCACAGCTCCTGTATGGGAGACTGGGTCACCTCCTAAACAATTTGTACAAAAGTGAGAAGCTATCTCAGAGTGGAGACGAAGGGAAGAACGTAGGAAGGGAAGAACGGAGGAAGAGGAGATGCTGAAAGTGTAGATTCCAAAAGTTGGAGGAAGCATGGAGCAAAGGGAGAAGTGAGCTGTGGCAGAGAAACAGGAAACCATGGACAGCCATGGGCACTACGGGCACCTCAGGGAGGGGGACCTAGGTTAAAGGAAGCCCTAAGAAAGGATCTGTTCCCAAGCTCCCCTTCCAATCAATTCCTTTCTAGCCATAGATACTACAATAGAAACTGTTATTTCATTACCTAAATGTTTCCAGTAAACTGAGTTTTATCTTAACTATTTAGAGATCAACGCCCACTAGAGATAGATACAAATGTAAGAGTAGGCAGAGAGCCCAACCTTGCTTAGCTGTTAGGAGTTTTCCTAACTGTGGACTCAAGCAACTGTAACTAAACTCAAAACTTTTCATCTAAAATGATTTTCCTAAAGCTGAAGAAGCTTTTAGGACTTTAAGTGGACTTTGGGGCCATTATATTGCCCCATGCTTTAAAAACTAATTATTGTAAGGGATTGTTAAGTATCATATATACAGATTAGTTAAATACTAGTTAATGTGGGAAGGAGGAGACTGATGTTGATCGGATGCAGAGTTATTTCATACAGAAGATTGTGATTAAGCTTCATCTTATTTTTATTTAATTTCCAAAAAGCTGTATGCAAGTTTAATGTGGTAATATCACTAAGGACTTTCAAAAGAGCAGTACAGTGCAGTGGGTTTCAAAAGATAGAAAAACAGACTCTGAGAATCTTTCATAAGGATAAGTAATAGTAGCAGCAGCAGTGAAAGACACAGAGAGATGTGACATGGGAAGTATAGACCTGAATATGGTATCTTGAAACCCCACAAATCATTGCTTTCTAGACTACCATTCTTGGGGAAGTCATGGTTTGCTTGATCACTATACCATGATTGAAATTGAACCATTAAACAAAGCAGCTTTGGCCTCTAATCATCCTCTCCAGGGCCCCAAGTGATCTATCTGTGTCCCCTCCCTCCTAAATTGAGGAGGCAGAGGGATTCACTGGGGAGTTGATTAGAGTTCTGTAGGGATGGGAGATGGCAGGTAAAGAGAATGTTTCTTCTGAGATTCAATACCTTGTTATTGACCTTGCTGTTCTAGTTCATTAAATGCCCTTTACTCTGAATTCATGTGTCACCTAGTCTAATCTAATATAGGGATACACTGGTGGGGGCTGTGATATGTAAATTTAAAGACATGATGTCTTAGCCAATAACCTGAATCTGAATGTCTGAGAGGAGGGCTATATAATTCAATATTGACCTCTTGATTTCATGGGAATGTTACTCCACTGTTACACACCTCTGCCCCTCTACACCTTATCTGTGCTATTATGTCCATAGCCTTCCATGAACCTTCCATCAATGATCTATGGGATGGTCTTTCTAGGGGGCTTTTAGGGTATCATGGCTACCAATGGAATAGGAGGTGGGTCTTTCTGTTGTCTGTTCCTATCACAGTCACCTCACTTCCTTTACTGACCAAAGTTAAGAAAAAGTCTTTCCCACCTCTTTCTCCATGCAAGTCATCACAGGAGATGGGGTGCCCTCTGCTGATACCCGCAGCATTTCCCCATTGTCCTTGATGTTGAGTCATTTGAAGCGTAATGGCATCATTGGGAGAATACTGGGAGGACTTTG
This sequence comes from Myrmecobius fasciatus, assembly GCA_023553655.1. Lineage (NCBI taxonomy): Eukaryota > Metazoa > Chordata > Mammalia > Dasyuromorphia > Myrmecobiidae > Myrmecobius > Myrmecobius fasciatus. The sequence continues at coordinate 37,167 of JAJPUD010013015.1, forward strand.
TAGGATGGACTTTTGTAGCAGGAAGCCATGTGGGATTACTGAAAACAATGCCATTTCCACCCATGACATGCCCTGATCGCCTCCTCCTCCTCCTCCTCCTCCTTCTTGGGTTCAGTTTTGGGCCAGTGCATTCATTTTCCATTGCAGAGCCTTGCTTGCTATGAACTCAGCTGAGTGTGCTGTGATCTGGATAGCACAATCTCTCTCCATTTACCTTTTCCTGTATGGTTTACTGAACCAATCTCTTTGGAATGGCCATGGCTCTTATTGGAACCACTTGGCTCCTCAATAATGACAAAATTAGAGTTTCTCCCCTCCCCTTCCCTGTCTGGACACCACCAATCTATTTCTAGAAACTCAAGGGCTACTTGAGTGTAGATGTGCTTATAACCCACTCTTCTTCAACCTAGTGGATTGTTCTGTATGACATTCAGATCTGGTCCCTCCCATCTTTCCAGTCTTCTGGCACCTTCCTCTCCAACATGTACTTTTCCATCCAGTGATCCTAGCCTCCTCTCCACCTCTCAATTCTGGGCCTTCTCCCTGGCTAACCCCCACACCTGAAACTCTCTCCCTTCTGAGCTCATACATACTACTGATCTCCCGGACTTCCAGGAAATCCCAACTAAAATCCTACCTCTGACAGAAAGCCCTTCCCAAACCTTTTAAGTCCAGAGCCTTCCTTCTGTTAATTATTTCCTATCTAACCTGTAGATAGCTTGCTTTGTATATATCCCTTTCATGTGGTCTCCCTGATTAGATTGTGAGCTTCTTGAGGTTAGGGACTGTCTTATGCTTCTTTTTTATCTCTCTCTTGGCCTCCTCCCCCCAATTGCTTAGCACAATGGCTGACTCTGGGCAGGAACTTAATAAATATTGATTGACCTCAGTTTCTCCCTCCCTCCCTTCCTCCTTCTCTCTGTCTCTTCTCTGTTTCTGTCTCTGTCTCTCTCCCCCTCTTATCTCTCTATTTCTTCTTTCCTTCTCTTGGTTTCCCTTTCCCCTCTCCTTCTAGTCTGTCTGTCTTCTTTTCTTCCTCCTCTTATTTCTTTTTCTTCTTTCCTTCTCTAGATCTCTCTTTCCCTTCTTGTCTGTCTGTCTCTTTCTCTCTTTGTCTAGCTCTGTCTCTCCCTGTTTATCCCTATCTCTCAATGATTTTCTGTCTGTCTCTCAACTTCTCCTTGTTCACTGGATCCTTCCCTGCTGCCCACAAAGATGTCTAGATCTTGCCAATCATAAAAAAAAAAAACCCTGAAACACTTTCACTTGATCCTAACATCCCCTCAAACTATCTTCTTCTATTTTTTTCCCCTTTCATAGCCAGACTCCTATGGTAAGAACTTCCATCTTGTGGTACCCTCCCAACAGGCTGAGTAGGACTCTGGGTTCACAAAAGTTCAGGTTCACACTGGGGGGAGCTCCAGAAGGTTTCTCTTGCTCTGCCTTTGCCCTTAACCCAGAGTAAAATTCTGAGGAAATTCCTAAAAGAAAATGTAGGTGCTGGGATCAGCTAGGTGGTGTAGTGGATAGAGTACCAGCCCTGAAGTCAGGAGGACCTGAGTTCAAATCTAGTCTCAGACACTTAACATTCCCTAGCTGTGTGACCCTGGGCAAGTCACTTAACCTCAATTGCCTCAGCAAAAAAGAAAAACAAAACAAACAAACAAAAAAAAGCAAGGGATATCCCCCAACATAGATTTAGAAGGTTCCTTTCAGGAAAAATACTGAATGTACAGTATAGATATTTGACATCTCTTTGTTTCCTCTCCCACCCAGAAAGTCCCTAAGATGCCAGGGAACTCAAAGATGTGCTCGAAGTAATCCAGAAACCTAAAACATTTCAGCTGGCCCTTGTCCTCATTATCCTCCCCAGAGAGTGAAGGCCCTCTGTGGACCTACTGGACAGTTCTTTCACATTTACCTTAGAACTGCAGTGAGCGGCTGCCCAGGTACTAACCACCTGCCTTCCTTTCTACAGGTTTCTCTTGCCACTGGTCACTTTTTCCTCCAAGAAGCACTGTACTTTTGATGAAATCTTCTCCTTGTAGCAGCTGGCTCCCAGTCTAAGAACTGTCACTCTACACCCGTGAGCTTCATACTAAAGCTGGAAGTGTTCCCTCTTCAAGATAATCATTATCTTCAAGGGTGGATGAAATCTGTTGAGAGGAGGGGACAGAAAGCCAAAGAGGACAGCCAGGGAGTCCCATCTTAGGCCTGACTAGGCAAGGACAGTCTGATTTCCATCAATAGGTACTTCTCAAGCACCTACCTCCCTATCCATTGCCAGAAACCCAAGAGAAGGAAGGTGCTAGAAAAGCGCCCCGGTGTATCAGGGCCCCCAAAGAGAGCAGACAGAGTCATCTCAACAATTCTTAGAACCCAGGATCCAGAAGGAGCTCTTCCACAAGAGTCTATCATCTCTTTGCTTAGACTCCCATTGTCTTCAAGAAAGTTCCTAGTCATTGATGACCAATTGGGAGTTGCCGATTTGTCCTAATAAAGTGCATGCCCCTCAGAAAGGGGGCAGAGCCCATGTTCAGTTTCATGGGAAGAAAGCACTCAGTCCAGCATAGGATTCCCCTGATCATCCTATTCCACCTAGAAAGAGCTATCTATATTGACTATCTCTACTTTTCATCTTCCAATCTCTTCTGATACTTTTGCAATCTGACTTCTAGTTCATCATTCAGATGATGACCGAGGAAGGATCTCTTATCTGCCCAATGTAACAGCCTTTTCTCCATTGAGAGATGGAGAGATCATTCTTCTTGATTTTTCTGCTGATTACCCATGCCCCTTTAAAAGTCTCTCTTCCCCGAGTTTTCATGACATTACTGTCTCCTGGTTCTCCTCTTACCTGTCTGATCCTTCCTCTCCGTCTCCTTGGCTGTCATATCCCCACCGTGGGTGTTCCCTAGAACTATCCTTGGCCCTCTTCTTTCCTTTCTCCACACTCTTTCAGTCATCCTGATTTATATCTGGCCACTGGGCCCAGATAGTTCTGGAAGAGAACTCGAAGGCTGGTGACTTTGCTCAACCCTCCTTCACTTCAATCCAATTCACTTGCATGTCATGTCATCATCTTCCTGATGTCACGGTCCTCTTGAGGAATGATGGACAAACACCATTATTCTTTCAGTAGGGGATCTCATCAGCTCCCATGGGTTCACTTATCTCCTGTAGGCAGATGATTCTCAAATCCCTCTATCCAGCCTCTGTCTCTCTTCTATGTTCCAGTCCTCATTCTCCAGGGACCCACTGGAATCTCCATCTGTATATCCCATTGGCAGCCCCAAATATGTCCCCATTATTTTTCTCCCATACCTCTTCAATCAGTTGAAAGCATTTATTTAGTGTCTATTGTATACCAAGCAGTATACCAGGTGTTGCCAGGGCAACTGTGTTTACTCCTTCATTACTTTCTTGGATCTATTAATTCTCCAGTCTTGTTTCTCCACCATTAGCCCAGGCAGGGGCCTTCCATTCCTCCTCATTCAGCTCCCCTTTTATAGATGATCTTTTATTTGAAAATAAGTTCCTTGAGGGCAAAGTCCACCTTTTTTGTTTGTTTATTATATTCCCAAAATTTAGCTCATAGGAAACACTGAATAAATGCTTATTAATTTGATTTGCCAGGAATACAAAAGCAAGAAGGAGCCTTCCTTCCAGGAACCCATATCTTACTGGGGGATATCATATATCTACTTGGGACAATTATGTGACACAGTGCACAGAGAACTGAGCCTGAAGTCAGGGACACTCATCTTCCTGTGTTCAAATCCTGCTTCAGAGGCTTATAAGCTATGTGATCCTGGAAAAGTTATTTTATTCTGTGTGCCTCAGTTTCTTTATCTGTAAAATGAACTGGAGAAGAAAATGGCAAATCACTCTAGTATCATTGCCCAGAAAACCCTAGATGGAATCATGGAGAGTCATGCACAATTGAAAATGGCAAAACAACATACCCATCAGTGAATAAATTCTTCTAATTTCCTTGTTTCCTTCCAGAGTGCCATCATTCTTCTATTTCTAACCCTAATGCAAGGAGCCTTTCCTGCTTAGGATGATGTTTTCCCTAATCACTGAGGACCAACTGGGAGCTGCTGATTTATCCCAGGAAAATGGATATCCTCTAGAAAGGGGGCAGAGCCCATATTCAGTCCCATGGGAAGGAAGCACTATTTCTAATCTATCCTGTCTATAGCTTATTTGTGCCTGAGTTTGTACATTGTCTCCCCTATGAGCTGAGAGAATTATCTTTTGACTTTCTTTGTATTCCTAGTGCTTTGCTCAGAGCTGAGCACAAGTGTGCACTTAATCTTGGTGCTTGTTGGCTCACTACCGGGAATGTAAAACCTAGAGGAACTCTTCAGCTCAACACTTTCTCCTCTTTCTCTCCCTGCTTCACAACCAATCAGATGGCCATTCTTATTGATCCTTCCTCCTTCTGTCTCTAGCATCTGTCCCTTTCTTGTTCCATTCATCCTAGTTCAGACCTTTATGACCTCTTGCCTTAGACTATTAACTGATCTCCTTGTCTCTAGACATTCACCTCTCCAATCCATCCACGTTGCTGCCAAATTGATATTCCTAAAGTGCAGATCTGACCACGTCCCTCCTTTCTACCAAACCTCCAGTGGCTCTCTATTGTCTCGGGGATTCAATAAAAAGTCCTCCATTTGACATTTAAAGTTTTTTACAATTTGGCTCTAGCCTATTTTTTTAGGCTAATTACACATTGGGCTCCAGCCAGAATTGTTTTTCCCCTATACAATATATCATCTCCATTCTCTTAGATTATCCCCTACATTTGGAACTCTTAGCCTTCAAAAAACCCTTGCTGATTTCTCTGCTGTCCCTACCTTCATGAAATCATTGAAGAAAATTATCTCTGGGATTAGATCATATCTCTCTAGGAATCTGGTCTGATTTTCACATAGGTACATTATCTCTGCTATTATAACTTTCAAGGCATCTTCTATGATTTTGGTGGACGTGAGGTAATATGAGCAGATTGTAACCCATGAGTAATAATCAACTATGAAGAGAAACTGGAGTGAAGGCTGTCCTCTGAAAAGGGTGTGGATGAAAATGAAGTGGGTCACTTAGGTGGAGGGAAAACCAATGGATAGTTTGTTCTACTGGTTTCCTCAGGATGTCAAAAGAAGGCAAGGAAGACTTCACCCCCTCTCAGCTTCCGGGATAGACCCCCTACGGGGAGTTTATAGGAGAACATAGGCCCAGATTAGAAAGACAGGGATAAATTGCAATTCACATAAATGAATTGTCTATATCCATATAGAAGAGCTCATAGATCTTTGAATGTGGAGACATCTGATTGGAGAAGAAAGTCGTTTTGTTCCACAAAATCAAATACTTTTATATAACTAACAATCAAGAAACTGCTGGATTACATCTATATTCTGCTTACCTTTTAGTCATTTCTATGGCTAAAAATGTATGTTATTGACAATAATAGCTTCTCTTCCTTCTGATACTTTAAGAATAAATCTATTATTACTTTCAGAACTTCCAGCTCCAGCCAGACTTTCTGCTAGCTCAGATCCAGCTACTCTTCACATCTAATTTTTGGTGCCATTTCCTCTTGATCATATTCTCCATCATTGGGCACTGAGGGGTTAAGAGTCCAAATATGGACTATGAGAATAGGTTGCCATAGAAACACTGTCAAATCCGTTCCATTTTCCTTCTCTTTGATGTCCCCCTTTCTGTTTCATCAATAAATGTTCTTTAGGTTATCTGGCTTTAGGGAGTCTAATGACAAACTTTCATCAGGTCCCTTTCCCCCTCTACTGGTCTTTGCTATATTTTGTGAAGATATTTCCGGTATCTTTCTGTCATCTTTTCCCATAATGTTTTAGAAATGAGTTTCATATTCTAGAATCATATTGCCTTTGTCTGTCACATCTTTCTGTGTGACAAGGAGAGCAAATGCTTCCTGGCTGATATGTTTCTGGGCTTCTTTGGCCTCTCCATTGTGATGATCACTAAATTTTCACTACCATTTTTAATTCTAATCCAGAACTCATGTCTGTTTTTAGAATTTTTCATTTTTGGTTGCTTATTTGGATGGCTAATAATAATAATATCTATTAAAAATTTAAAAAAATTTAAAAAACTATTAAATTTAGTGGTAAACATAGCAAGCCCTTAATAAATGCTAGTTGACTGACCAACAAGAATGAAGGTAGCCTTTGCGAACTTTACACGGATGATATAAAGGTAGAAGGATCAGATCTTCCTGATCAGATGAATGAATGAATAAATGAATCTTCCCCTCCCAGTTTAATTTATTTAGATTTTTTTTTTTTGAACTAGGTGAAAAAGGAGATTCTTTGCCTCAATTGTTACACAGCCTTAATCACTGAATGGGTATAGCCTCAGTCAAAGTGAGACCAGTTGAAGACCTTAGTAAAAAGTCTCCCATTTCATCCAGGGCCATCTCTGGCCATCTTGATCTCTATCTTGCTACTGGACCCAGATGGCTCTAGAGGGGAAAGTAAAGCAGGTCACCAGCCCTCCTTCACTTAAATCCAATTCCCTTATGTCATAGTCCTTTTCCAGAATGAAAGACAAATAATGGCAATCATGAACTGGGTGTTTTTTGGCCTTGGAGGCAATCCTGAGAGAGTTCAAGTTGGGGAACTCCTTGTTCCCTCAGATGGTGGCAGCTACATTAAGGATAAGATGGCCACTGAGAGGCAGAGGAGTCCAAAACCTGACTTAGCAGAAAACATAGACCTTGAAGGATTTGTTTGAACAGTACAGGGTCAAGGTGATGTGGAAATACCAATCCAGCAGGCTCACAAAAAGAGTCTATGTTAGTGTTTTAAGTTTCAACCTCCAGGGAGAGCGTGACAGTAGGTACATGTTTTTGCCCCTGCTCATCTTTGTTAATGTTCACTCGTGAGGGTTTTAATTTAAGCGTTTTTTGCGCGGATACTTATTTCTAGATTAATTCTGTATACTGAGGATCTTTCTACTCCTCTCTTTTTTGGGAATACCCTAGCCATGAGCCAAATCCAGGCTTGAAGTGATTTCCCTGAGGTTCTGGTCTTGAGGTCTTGAGGCAGAGAGTGTGAGAAACAAGTGTGTGAGCACCCTGTCACAGGCTCCCTCAGGACGGGATGAAGTCTTTGAGCTTGAGCCTGGAACAGGAGCATCCTCTAATATAAGTTGTTTGAGGGCTGGGATCATTTTGCTTTTGCTTCTTTTTTTTCCCCTGAGGCAATTGGGGTTAAGTGACTTGCCCAGGGTCACACAACTAGGGAATGTTGACCACATTTGAACTCAGGTCTTCCTGACTTCAGGGCTGGTGCTCTATCCACTGCGCCACCTAACTGCCCCCTGCTTTTGCTTCTAACACAGTATCTGGAGCATTTATTTAGTCATTTTCTAGTCATGTCTCACCCTTCATGGGGTCAGATACTGGAGAGATTGACCCTTTCCTTCTCCAGCTCATTTTATAGACGTGGAAACTGAGGCACACAGGGTGAAGTGACTTGGCCAGAGTCACACAGATAATAAGTATCTGAGGCCAGAGTTACATTCAGGTCTTCCTGATCCCAGGCCTAGTGCTCTATCCACTGTGCCAGTTAGTTACCCTATCTGCAACATAGTAGCTGCTTAATAAGGAATGGCAAATCACTCAGCATCTTTGCCAGGAAAATTCCTAATGGGGTCACCGTGATTTGGACATAACTGAAACAACTGAACCACAATGACAACAGTTAAATTAATAAATGCTTCTTGGATGAATTAATCGGGACAGTTTCTCCTCACCTGCCTTAAAGGTTCTTTAAAACTCAAATCAAGTAACAGTTCCTACACTGTCTTCCCTGATCCCTTTAGGTGATTTACTCTTCAGACTTCTCCTTTTCTATCACTTCATTTAGGAATAATTCCTTCTGTTTCCCCTGCCCAGAAAGCCATTCCTAATAAAAAAAAAAAATAAGAAGAAAAAAAAAGTTCAGCAAAATTAATTAACACTGGGATTGACAATCTGTGTAATGCCCTATCCCCACCCCCAAGCTCTTCTAATGAAGAGAAGAAAGGGACAAATTTGCTGATCATTGTTTTTTTTTTTTTTTCTTTTTGCTGGGGCAATTGAGGTTAAGTGACTTGCTCAGGGTCTCACAGCTAGGGAATGTTAAGTGTCTGAGACCAGATTTGAACTCAGGTCCTCCTGACTTCAGGGCTGGTGCTCTATCCACTGGGCCACCTAGCTGCCCCCTGACCATTGTTTTTTGAGAAGGATTGAACAACAGTACATGCCTTTAAAGCTTTGGATTCAAGTCTGATGGCTGGTTAGAGACCATTAAAGCCTTTCCCCACCCTGGCTACTTTTTTAGCTTCTCTCCACCAGGACCAGACCCCTGGAAGACATCCCTCAAAGTGAATCTGCTCCGCTTTGGAACTCCTGGCCTACCCTGGGAACAGACGGCCTGGATGGGCCAGTGAGTGACTCATTCCTAACTCCACCAGCCCACACTCTCTGTCCTGTCCTTGGGTCCAGAACAGATTTGGAAACAAATTAGGAGGGAGGGACCTCCAACCTCAACCAGAACCACTCCACAACATTCCCAAAAACTGCTCTGAAAGCCTACAGGGAGCAGGCGTTCACCACCTCTGGGAACAGCCCTTCCATTGTGGGACAGCTTTCTTAGTGGGGAAGTTCTTCTTGCCAGCCAGCCTGCTCCTGGATCTGTCCTACAAGGGCCATTTAGAACAAGGAGAACTTTCTCTTCACACTAACAGTCCTTCAGATACTTGAAGAAAGCTCTCAGGACCAGTCAGTCCAAATTTCCTGTCTAATGGTCCACTAACTCACCTCCTTATCGACCCCACCTCACCCCTAATCTTGTCACACAGTAATCAGATCAGCACAGCCATTGTTTCTGGGAAAGTTATATCTGCTGACCTAGTAATGGCTTACCTCAACATCCCCAGAACTCACCAGATTCTCTCCCTTTCATGGCCTCCACTTCCCTGTGTGTGGATATCCTCTCTTCCTCTTAGAATGTAAGCTCCCCAAGAGCAGGGCCAGTCTCATTTTTAAAGCACAGTTCTCAGCATATAGTAAGGACCTAATAAAACTTTTCCTTCCTTCCTTCCTTCCTTCCTTCCTTCCTTCCTTCCTTCCTTC